>JASDQU010883917.1:4350-24952 GCA_032191745.1 Picea mariana | reverse complement strand
TACTATCTTCTTTTGTAAATCATTTATGTCCCTACACATTTCTTCACCTTCATCAAGAGTCCAAGTAAGATTGTCTGGAGGCTTATTTGGTGTAGAAGTTCCCTTTTTGGGTGGCATGTTGGCCAAGTATCACTTTTGAACCTTGATTTTGAGGTGGTTCTGCTAGACAATCTTTATTTTGTTGTATCTCCCAAGTTTCGTCCCTTCTGGGTATGAAAATTTATTTTATGTAGTTATATGATATTTCTTCTCTGCAATGCCACAAGTCTGATCAAAATTGGATGTGCCTAGTGGAATTTACGGTAACTTCCCCACAACTTTCTGATTTTTGGTCTTTCCAGGAGATCTCACATGTATAGTGTGCCTCGCACAAAATAATTGATATAAAATTCTGAAACTCATACCAGAAATACTATAAACTGTCCACTATCCAATGAAACTAGTCTCACTCAATTTGGATACTCTAGGAAGCATTTATGATTTTTTTACATGGAACACCTTCTTGAGACTAGTCAATAGGACTAGTTAGATATCTTATCTTCCATAGGGTCTATATACAAATTTAAGATTACCCAGAATATGAAATTTTTACCACAGATACCTTGCTAATTTATGTGAATATCCTCTAGAGTTAAGGGTCTGAAACATTACATAAAAAAGTTTATAGCAAAAATTCCGCAATGACTCAGTTCAGGATGATTCCAGAACCCTGTCTTGCACAGGCTGTATCTACGAAAGTATAAGGCCTCAAGAGTTGAAATTTTAACCCAACGTACCTTGATCCATCTACTAAATATCCTCCAAGCCATTTATTCTTAAACATTGTAGAAAAAACGTTATAGATAAAATTCCAAGGTGTCTCAGATGTAGCAGGGAAACCCCAAAACCTTGAGCTCTGATACCATATGTTAAGAACCAAATATCAATATAGCATAGAAAAACCTCAGAATAAGTACTCAACGCCTTTAAAAAGATATAATTTCAGATAATAATCCTCTTCAAGGGGGCAACCTCCTTTTACCCCACATAAATGTTCAAGTACACGATGACTCCAAATGAAAATGTCTCCTTGGTATATATAGGAGACTAGGAGGTATAATTACAACTAATGGAATAAAGCCGACATAAATAAAATAACACTATTTTAATATGCTCCAATTAAGGGGTAATGAGCCAATATTAGAGCTTAACACAACAACCTTTTAATATTGAGATAGATGCTTCAGACTACATTGTTGGTGTCATTCTCACTTAGCATAGTCATTCAGTGGCCTATCATAGTGAGACACTCTCAAATGCCATCTGTAAGTTCCCCACCTATGAAAAATAGATGTAGTCCATTATACAAACCTACCACTAGTGGAAGAATTACATTATAGGGAAGGAGATAGACATCCATATAGATCAAAATCCTATGCAATTCATGTAGGCATGAGGAAAATTTTAGAATGACCACCATCAAAATTGGTCCATGCACTCGCAACAATTTCACCTTCAAATTAAATATAAGAAAGGAAGCACCAATTGTGATGCAGGAGCATCTCAAGCGAGCCAGTGCGAAGGCAAAAGACAGCTGGAAAAGAACCCAACACAATTTTTGAAAACATTTTGTAACATTAATGAAGTTGCCAAGTGGAGGCACATTTGTATATTGTAAATGGACCTTGAGCGATTTTCTCTCATCCTTTAGTAGGTAGAAGGCATTTATGATAGTTAATGTAAAGTAGATAGAATTCAATTCTAGATTAGACAGTTTTAGAGCGTAAGAGGGAAACGGGATATAGACACCCTCATTGTGTATTGTAACAGGAGAGCAGGAAGATTATTGAAGAAGAGCATAGAAGAGAAGCAAAGAGCTGTGTAGCAGACTCCATGTATAGAAGTTCTGAATTAATGCAAAGAAAGTTGTGATTCAGACTCATGGTGTTCATATATTCTCTGTGTATGCATATTTGAATGTTATGCTCATGAATGTTTTACTCTTTCTGTCATGCAATTGCTTTTATGATATGTATGAATGATTCCTTGTTGAATGTTTGAAATCTGAGAGGAAAGAGGGTAATGGAATGAGTTTCAATTGTTTCTCTATCTGAGCAAGAGTTCCTGCAAGGAGTGCAGTTGAAGTGTCCGCAAGGAGTGCATCGACAAGGTATTCAGATATTCGTCTCTAGAAGCTCAGGAGAGATAGCTTTTGTTCTCATTTCCACAGAGGTGCAGTCAAACACAGGAGCCGTGCAAGGAGTGCATAGGCTGAGTGAAGTCTCAACATTGCGAACCTGAGCGAAGAATTTAGAGACTGCTACTGCAAGAGTGTGCAGGGTCGAAGGGATTCAAGCACTTGAAAGTGGTTGAAAGTCTGTTGCAAGGAGTGCGCGCAAGAGTTTCCTAAAATACATAGAGTTGGAGAAAGTTCAAAAGGATCCGAAGTCTTCAAAGGTCATTGAAGGCAAGGTGGATAGGTGGCGCACTATAGACACGAAGTCAAACTCCGTTGACCATTTTGGGGTTTCGTGGAGTGAAGTTTCGAAAACACTGCAATTGGATTTGTGATATTGCGAAGTTCGAGGTCCCGATGAAGTGAAGTGGCGTTGAAAAGTCAAATCTCGTGAGTGTATTGGAGTTTGTGCAAATCAGGATTCAGGAATCGTGGGAACAAGTTACTTGACATCACGACTGCCGAAATCGCGACAAGGAAAATCTCGAAAAGGAAAGAGGGAAGGTCAGCGTTGATTGTTTTGGGTTTTGGGGATTCGAGAGACCAACCCTTGATCACCCAATTCGTGAAGGTGTGAAGTCTGATCTCCCAAGTGCAAAGAGGGGATCCCGTGAGAGTTTGTTGTGGGTGCAGATTTCCCGATAGGGAAATAGAAGAGTCATTTTAGAGTTCTTCGGGCCAGTGTTAAAGGAAATATCCTTTGTTGATGTGGACCTTTCGACCTGCGGGTTGTGGAGGGAGCATGTGTTGACATCAGTTTGGTATCAGAGCACAGAAAAGTTCTTTTCTTTCTGTAGAAGAGAAGAAAGAAAATTCACCATGCCACCAAGGAGAAGGGACAGGTAAACACCCGATCCACCAGAGGATAGGGAAATGCCGAGGAGAAGGGGCAGGCAGATGACTGATCTATCCATGGTGAGAGAGATGCGTGACTTGCGAGCTAGACTCGAAGACATGGAGGCAGCCCAGAGACGCAGAATTAGTGCTGGGGATCTTAGTGATTCCGAAAGTGAGATTGGGGTTGAACATGAAGAAGAAGTTGCAGCTAAAGATGCAGCAAATGAACATTTGATTAGAGCTATTGCAAGAATGGGTGCAAGAGAAAAAATGGACATTCCAGTTTATGAGGGAAACTTGGATGCAGAGGAGCTTCTAGACTGGATTAGATCTCTAGACACATACTTTGAATATTTGGTCAAGTGGAAGAACCATCTAGTTGAAGATGCCAGCTGAGAGAATGAAGCGGAAATCCAGAAGCATGGACAGACCATGCACGAGCTCATGGACAGGAGCCCATGAAAATTTTCAAGAAAGGGAGTATGATGCAGGAGCATCTCAAGTGAGCCAGCGCGAAGGCAAAGGACAACTGGAAAAGCACCCAACACAAATTTTGAAAACATTAGTAGGTAGAAGGCATTTATGATAGTTAATGTAAAGTAGATAGAATTCAATTCTAGATTTGATAGTTTTAGAGTGCAAGACGGAAACGGGATATAGATACCCTCATTGTGTATTGTAATAGGAGAGCAAGAATATTATTGAAGAAGAGCATAGAAGAGAAGCAGAGAGCTGTGTAGCAAACTCCATGTACAGAAGTTCTGAATTAATGCAAAGAAAGTTGTGATTCAGACTCATGGTGTTCATATATTCTTTGTGTATGCATCTTTGAATGTTATTCTCATGAATGTTTTACTCTTTCTATCATGCAATTGCTTTTACGCTATGTATGAATGATTCCTTGTTGAATGTTTGAAATCTGAGAGGAAAGGGTAATGGAATGAGTTTCAATTGTTTCTCTATCTAATAAAGAGTTCCTGCAAGGAGTGCAGTTGAAGTGTCCACAAGGAGTGCGTCGACAAGGTATTGAGAGATTCGTCTCTGGAAGCTCAGGAGAGATAGCTTTTGTTCTCATTTCCGCAGAGGTGCAGTTAGGCACAGGATCCATGCAAGGAGTGTGCAGGCCGAGCGAAGTCTCAAGGTTGTGAACCTGAGTGAAGAATTTAGAGACTGCTGCTACAAGAGTGCGTAGGGTCAAAGGGATTCAAGCACTTGAAAGTGGTTGAAAGTCTACCGCAAGAGTGCGCGCAAGAGTTTCCTGAAAGACGCAGAGTTGGAGAAAGTTCAGAAGGATCTGAAGTCTTCAAAGGTCATTGAAGGCGAGGTGGACAGGTGGTGCACTATTTCCACGAAGTCAAACTCCGTTGACCATTTCGGGGTTTCGTGGAGTGAAGTTATGAAAACACTGCAATTGGATTCGTGATATTATGAAGCTCGAGGTCATGATGAAGTGAAGTGGCGTTGAAAAGTTAAAGCTCGCGAGTGTATTGGAGTTTCGGCAAATTGGGATTCAGGAATCGCGGGAACAAGTTACTCGACATCACGACCACCGAAATCGTGACAAGGAAAATCCCAAAAAGGAAAGAGGGAAGGTCAGCGTTGACTGTTTTGGGTTTTGGGGATTTGAGAGACCAACGCTTAATCACCGGATTCACGAAGGTGCAAAGTTCGATCTCCCAAGTGCAAAGAGGGGATCCCGTGAGAGTTTGCTATGGGTGCAGATTTCCCGATAGGGAAATAGAAGAGTTGTTTTAGAGTTCTTTGGGCCAGTGTTAAAGGAAAGATCATGTGTTGACGTGGACCTTTCGACCTGCGGGTTGTGGAGGGAGTGTGCGTCGACATCAAATTGTATCATTTACTGCCTCCATCAACCTCCATTTGTATCACTAACCATGGTGCTCGAATCTTAGAGGCATGATACCTCTAATTGGTCCCAACTCTATGACATTGACCCTAACTTCACTACGACCTACTTGATGTTGGAAACATGCACGAGTGTTTCCAATTTTAATCTTCAGGTTGGACTGTTATGTCATCTGGTTCATCTATGTTTTTCTTCAAGTGATCATACAAAACTAATTTGGGAATCCCACTACAACCGGGTGGTAGGATACTTTGGCATGGAGAAGACAAGGGAAATACTATAAAATTATTTATATTGGTCAAAGCTTCGACAAGATGCCAGTAAGTATATCATATCCTACACTAATTTCTCCATCACCAATCCATCCATTAAAATACAAGGATTGTACACCCCTCTACCTACTCTCTATAGGCTCTAGGAATCCATCTCGATGGATTACATACTAGGTCTCCCTCAACCAAGCATGGAAATGACTAAGGATTCATGGTTGTTGATCAATTCTCTAAGATGAACATTCTGACAACTTACAATAAGTGTATCACAACTGTGGCCACTACCAATATCTTCTTCAATCGATTGAGGGTACACATTGGAATACCATAGACCATCATACAAGATTGATACAACAAGTTCTTCAGTACATTACGGTGGAACCTATGGTCACTGTTGGACACGAAGCTCATCAAATCCATCACCTTCCACCCTCAAAATGATGGACATACAAAGGTATTCAATAGGATGATTGTACATATCTTTTTCATGTACAACTCCATGTATCCATGCACATGGGATGAAATCCTTCCTTATTTTCAACACACCTACAAGAGATCCATCCATAGCTCAACCGACCATATCCCTTTTCAGGTTTTCTTGAGATTTAAACTACTCAAACCCATTGATGTAGAATTGACCCTTGCATCCACACAGGTAGAATATTCCCATGCTCAATCTAAAGCCGACAAATCCACTAAAATCATTAAATGGATCCACCATATCCACCAACATGTCCATGATATTTTACATAAATCTAATGCTAAATACAACTAATGACATGATAAACATTGAGTTCCACACAAGTTTAAGGTGGGAGACAAGGTTTGGTTTCATTTTCAACAAGAACATATTGCACGACCCCATTAGAAGCTATATGCACTTTGTTATAGCCCTTACACCATCACCAAGGTTGTGGGTGACAATGATTTTGAGCTAAGTATTCCCCTCTTCCTTTGATTGCACCTAATGTTCAATGTCGACCTCCTTAGGCCATATTTTCCACCAGTATTGGATACATTGGAAGTGGTAGAGTAGCTGACACATACATAACTCAACCATGACTACGTGGAACATGAAACCTGTTGATAAAAAATTTGGTCACCTTGATTTTCCTCTCTTTGGAATAAAAAAAATTTATCATAAGGAATAATTTGTGCATTCTCACTACCTCATGGTGTATTCCTTAGTATCAACTTTGTCATGTATTTTATGGAATCAAAATACAACTCCATATGCCCAATGTACTCATAATTTTGTCCAGAAGTCCGATAGAGAGATTACAAGAAGAACCTCAAAGAATGAAAAAAATTCTAAGTCTTGTGCCCCTCATTCCCTCTCCTTTATCCTCTCTTCTCATACTTAGTCATTTTAACACTTTCCATCTCTTTCTCATCTCCATACACAACCATTTTTCTCTCTTCCACTCTACTCTCCATACTCCATATTCCACACTTGACCATTTTCCTCTCTGTTCATTCCTTAGTATTTCCTTAACCATTTCTATGTTCATATTCTCAGTTTATTTTATTTTCATTCTCTTTTATTTTATTTTCCATTTCCTTTCCATTTCCATTTTCTTTTTTCCATTTCTATTTTTCTTTCTTTCCCATTTCCCATCTTCTATTTTCCTTTCTTATATTTCTTTTTCCATTTTCCTTCCCATATTTCACGTAATTATTTTTCTTTTTCTTTTCCATTCCATATTTCACATAATTATTTTCATTTTTTTTTCCATATTTCACATAAACCCTCTCCAACACTTAGTCATAGATCCATTCTTATATTATACTATAGTTTATAGTCTTATACTTAGACATCTCCATGACCCTTTTTACCATTAACCCTACAAACTCCTCATATTATTTTAATATTATTTCTCTTATCATAAGTTTTCTGGGCACATCTCCAAGTGACATATGGCAGGTGACTAGGTGGTGATTGGACATGACATGTCAGATATTCATAGGCTAAATGAGTTATGACTAGGTAGTTATTGAGCAACCAAAATATTACCAGGATATGTATTTTGCAAGGCACGAAGAGCTACACTAAGACCTTCATAATATCCTTTCTTTCACATAAGTGATATGGAATATTTAAAAATACAAACACTAAATTTCTTATCACCACAATGCATTTGGGACTAAATGAGGGTGTATTTTAATCAAGGCCTAAGATTGATCCATGGATTAAATGGATGGTTGCTGAACAATGAACTTCTGGAGGTCATATCTCAAGATTAAGGAATCGGTTTTGGACAAATATACCTCATTGGAAATGTAATTCGACAAGGAAAATGATGGAATAGGACTTAATGGCTTAATTTGGCTACAATTCTTCCAAAAATTGGAAGAAAAATTGGGTCAATTTCCTTGGTTTGCTGATAAATCTGTTTGGAACCTCGATTTCTTGAGGATATAACTTGAAATCTAGAACTCCAAATTACACAAAGGATGACTTGTTGGAAATATAAAAAAAATGAAGATTTATTCTATGATGGTTTAAATGACTAAGAAATCAAATATAATTCTCAAAACATTAATACACAATCCACTTTTAAGAAGGCACTCAGTTTAAAAATTTTAAAATAAAAGTTTATTTAATTTTTTTTATTAAAGACGAAATGGGAGCGACTTCAAGGAATGGATTTTAATGACATAAAGTAATTAATGAGACTTCAATGAAGCATCACTTAAATTGGTTAAAATAAGAATAAAATCATGTGGAAGTTCCTAGAAATACCAAAATTCTAACTACTTCAAGAAGCACTGGAAGCAGATTTTAAAAGAGACATAGCACCATCAAAGAGAGAGTTAGAGTTTGAGCATAAGGTTGAGATTTTTTAGTGTGTTTATTATATTATTCCAAGACTCTTTCTCTAAGAAAATCGTGAAGTATTTTATAATCATATATGGGACTGATAAAATGTAATTCAAGATTGTCTAAATGATTCATGGAGGTTTAGTCCTTGCACTTTTCAAGCTTCACTTCTGAGCATTACTCAATTGGTTTGCTGAAATGATTTTTATTGTTGAACATGTTTCTAAAACTCTACACATAACTAATTTGGGATGTAACTTCAATGATTTCTCAAATTATGAGTATATGAGCATGGATTTTTGAAGTGCATCTACCATATTCAGTTATTTTTAAAATGCTATACTCTTTTAAAGTTCTCTGATTTGATCAAGACACTTTCACTCTTTTTATTGCAAGAAGATATGGTTGCATATTCTATTTTCATGTTTTTTTAGAGGGTTGTAATAACGAAGTTGAACATATATCTATTTTGATGTTGAATCCTTTCTTCATATTTTTATTGTCAAGAAGTTGATTGGTCCATTAAAGAATAAATGTGGTTATCAAGTACCATTTTATACATAAAAGAAAGAAATAAAGATTTGGGGTTTGATGTCTATAATTATCCCATTTGAAAACTCAATCCAATAATATCAATGCATATATTTAAGACTATGATAGAGGAGTACCACCTCTATAAAAATGCAGCGGGATTTTATCCTTGTGAGGTTGTAGTTGGGATTGTAACCAATCTAAACATCAACATTTTTGGTGACCATACTAGGGAAAAATTTATTTTCAAGGTATCTAAGACTTTGTTTCAGATATGATTGAGGAATTAGATTTTGCATGGTTCAAATATTCAAAAATAAGATTCAAGAAGACTATTACTCGTTCTAGATGTAGAAGGTTTATAAAAGGATTATTGAGCGATATTTGAATGACCTCAAAAAGAGTCAAGAAACATCAAATATTCAGGACAATGGACTCCTTGGCGATTCCATTTAAATAACTCTCAAATGAAATGACAAATCCATTAGAAAGATTCAAGAATCTCAAGAAAATATTCATTCAGCTCCACCAAAGAACCTTGTTCATGTGATGATTCTCCTTTTCCTTCTCCACCAATCCCATAAAAATATTTACAAGACGCAACAAAAGGAAGAGGTATCAAAGAAGGAGGAAACTACATATAATCTCTTTAAATCTACCAGAAGTAGATTTTCAAATGCTTGATATTCCTATTGAAAAATTTTCCACATTTTTTGGGAATACTTTGGAGGATGCAAAGCAACACTTTTTTATATTCAAAAGCACATGTGATGTTTTCAATACCATTGAATATAATTTTCAATGCTGATTATTTTCAAAAACTCTACATGGGAATGCTCATGAATGGTTCTTTTCAGTACTTCCCGAGACCATTACCAGTTGGGATGTGTTGTAAAATTCATTTTCCGAAACATTCATCCCAAATGTTTTCAATGTTGTTGCCCACCCACCCTCTCCTATACAGACAGAAGACAATGAAGAGAGTGATTTGGAAGAAATATCTAATCAAAGATTGGAATATTTTCTCAATCAAGTCATACTGCTAAAACTGAAAATAAGAACTTCAATTTGTAGGTGCAAGATTTCATCTTCTCATGTACTCCATATGAATATATTTTGAGAAACAAGTTTGAGAATGAAATTGAGGATCCTCTGCCAAATACATGAGAAGATGTCAACCAACATAATCATGTCTAAAATGTTGCAACAAATGATGAAAAGTCACAAGAGCACTGGAAATAAGAAAAATTAGTGGAAGAAAATAATCAGAACAATAATGTGGAAGATTGTCATTGCATGAAGGAAGAAAACTTTTAGGACATTTCCAATGAATCAAGAATATTGGATGGGAATAAGGACAAAGATGAAAGTATTTTCAGTTTGGAAACTCCTCATCCAACCAAAGACAACAACATTCTTGCACAACCAAGAATTTGTTTCATTGAATCATGGTTACAAAGAATGGTTACCCAAACAATGCAATCAATCTTTGGGCACATTTGACTCAACTTTACTCTAGTATACTTTGGAAATGCTCTTGAATCCTTGGTAGCATCCTTGATATCTTCCCCAATTCTTGAACTCATTCCACAGATCACTTGGATTCTTGAATGGATCCATTGGAAATCCACCTACACTCGAAGGTGTTTGTTTCCTCCAAGTAGGTTAAGGTAGGTAGATCTTGTTTGTACATAGTTTTTTTCTTCAGTCAAAGTTTTGCATAATAAAGTAGTTTCTAGATGGAGATAATGATTCCATGATCCAATGGACAAGAAATTACAAGAATGAATTTTGAATATGACTCTATATCCCAATATAGAATACAACTTAACCAAGATTCTAGATTCTCAGGAACCCACATGGGGTCATTGTCTCGCAATTCGAGACAATTGTTGATCGAAAATTTGGTCACCTCGATTTTCCTCTCTTTGGAATAAAAAAAATATTAGAAGGAATAATTTTTGCATGATCATTAGCTCATGGTGTATCCATTAGTCTCAACTTCATCATGCATTTTACATAATCAAAATACGACCTTGTATGCCCAAGATACTCATAATTTTGTCTAGAAGTCCGACAGAGAGATTATAAGAAGAACTTCGAAGAATGAAACTTTTTCTAAGTGTCATGCCCCTATTTATCTCTCCTTTCTTCTCTCTTCTCATACTTGGTCATTTTAACACTTTCCATCTCTTCCCCATCACCATACTTAACAATTTTCCCCTCTTCCACTCTACTCTCCATACTCTATATTCCACACTTAACCATTTTTCTCTCTTTTCATTTCGTACTCTTTCCTTACTTAGCCATTTCTATGTTCATATTCTCATTTTATTTTTTTTCCATTATTTTTTCTTTTATTTTTCCTTTCGTTTCCATTATTTCATTTTCATTTTCATTTTCATTTTCATGTTTTTCCCATTTTTCTTCCTCGCGAACTCCTCATATTATTTTAATATTATTTCTCTTATCCTAAGTTTTATGGGCACATCTACAAGTGACACATGGCAGGTGACTAAGTGGTGATTGGATGTGATGTGTCAGACATTCATAGGTGGAGTGAGAGATGACTAGGTAGTGACTCGATGACCAAAATATTACTAAGATATGTATTTTTCTAAGGCATGAAGAGCTACACTAAGACCTCCATAATCTCCTTTGTTTCACATAAGTGACATGGAAGATTTAACAATATAAATAGTAAATACCTTATCACCACATTTCATGTGGGATTAAAAGAGGGCGCATTTTAATCAAGGGCTAATATTGATCAACGAATTAAGTGGACAATTGTTGAACAACAAACATATGGAGGTCATAACGTAAGATTTGGGTGTCAGTTTTGGACAAACTATACCTCGTTGGAAAGGTAATTCAATGAGGAAGATTATGGAATAGGTTTTAAGGGATAACATTTTCCATAATTCTTCCAAAAATTGGAAGAAAATTCAGCTCAACTCCCATGGTTTGCTGATAAATCTGTTTGGAACCTCGACTTCTCAAAACTATAACTTGAGATCTAGAACTCCAAATTGCATGCAGGAGGACTCGCTGGAAATATGGAATGATGAATACTGGTTCTCTGATGGTTTAAATGATTGAGAAATTAAATATCATGCTCAAAAAATTAAAACATGGTCCACTTTTAAGAAGGCACTCTATATAAAAATTTGAAAATAAAAGTTTATTTAAAAGCTTTTAATAAAAAAAAAATGGGCCCCACTTCAAGGAAATAATTTTAATGAAATAAAGTAATTAATGATATTTCAATGAAGAATTAATTAAATGGGTTACTCCAACAAGAAAAGCACGTGGAAGTTCCTAGAAAGACCAAAACCCTAACTACTTCAAGAAGCATTAGAAGCATATTTTAAAAGAGTCAGAGCACCATCAAAGATAGAGTTAGAGGAAAATTAGAAGATCAAAATAGAAAAATGTCCAACCATCAGTATGTATCCAAGTCTGATCAATAAATAAATCTATCCGTTTTTCTTCTTCTTCATCTTCTTCTACACTATTTTTTCTCAAGGCTCTATGCTTGTATTTATGAACTGGGCATAAGGTCGAGATTTGTTATTGTCTTTATTGTATTCTCTCAAGACTCTTTCTCTAAATATTTCATGGAGTATTTTACATCCATATGTGTGTATGATAAAATGTAAGACAAAATTGTCTAAATGATTCATGGAGGTTTAGTCTTTACATTTGGCAAGATTCATTTCTAAGCATTAGTCAATTGGTTTGCTGAAATGATTTGTATTGTTGAATATCTTTATAAAAATACACAGAGAACTACTTTGGGATGTAATTTCAATGATTTCTCAAATTGTTATGACTCGAGGGGAGCATATATAGGGCTAAATGTATATGATATGACCCCAATGGGGGACATATATGGGCCTAAATTACATGTAATGTGTAAATATATATGTAATAGGGTCGGCCTAAGAGTAAAGGGTCCTCATCTACAAGTGTGAATAGGTATATATAGAGATCATGTATTCATTATTAGAGATGTGTGAGTTGTGATGTATACAAGTAGTTTGTTAATTGTGTACCTCTGAGTATTCGAGAATGAGTTTTTTGAAGTGAATCTATCATATTCACTTCTATTTCAAATGCAATACTCTTTTAAAGCTCTCTAAAATTATCAAGATCTTTTCTCTCTTTTTCATGCAAGAACATATTGTTGCATATTATGTGTCCATGTGTTTCATAGGGTTGTAATAATCAAGATGATCATATATCTATTTTGATGTTGAATCCTTTCTTCATATTTTTATTGTTAAGTAGTCACTTGGTCCATTCAAGAATAAATCTAGTTATCAACAACCATTTTATAGATTAAAAAAAGCAATAAATATTTGGGGTTTGTTGCCTATAATTATCCCATTTGAAATTGCAATCCAATAATATCAAGACATGTCTTTCAGACTATGATAGACAAAAAACTATTAAGCGGAATTTCACCAATTTGGATAAATTTTAATTTTCTTGAAGAAATTTAGGCTTAAAATTTTCATTTTTTCATAAAAAATGAAAAACTTGTAGCCTAATGTTTTATTTTAGTTATGCATACAATTATATTGTTTTCCTAAATATAAACATTTTCCATGAACATATCACAGGTTTTCTTAATATTTCCGTCAAAACAATGATTATGCATCCCAATTTTTTGGGTATATTCACTACATATGGATGATTAGTTAGTAGCAAATACTCTTGGAAAAACCATGAATTTTCAATTGAATTCATGTAAATTTATATAGGAAAATAAAATGACTTTTTTAATACTTTAGTTCTATTATTTTTTTACTTCTTTCAACATGGAGGTGGTATATTATTTTGTATATTAGTGTGTAGAATTTTTTCCATGTATTTTTAAAGAGTTTTTCCATTCCCAATTTTTTTTTTGTAGGTTCCTTCTAATCGATATGAATTTTTTTTTTTCTCTAAATATTCTTTCATAAGATTTCTTTGTAAATTATTTCCAATAGTGCACATGTGACATTAATAGAATGATATTGTTCCCAAATTTTAAAGGTAGCAACAAGAAATCAATCAATTATTGCCTGAGATAAATGATATAATTATTTTAAAAATATGGTTTCATCACCAAATTGTTTGATAAGTTATGATTTATGTGGTTTGAAAAAAAAATGATGATTTAAAGGGTAACGTCTCTATAAAAATGCAATGGGATTTTATCCTCATGAGGTTGTTGTTGGGATTGTGACCAATTTGAACATCAATAAAAACATTGATTGAATCATGGAAACATAGGTTAAGGGAACCCACCAATAGAATATCCAACTCTATTGGGTTGTCAAAGTAGAGAAATTGTTTCACCGAGGAAACTTTCTCCTCACGCATCAAGTTTAGCAAAATTTTTCCTATCTAATGGGGGAACTAAATGGAATGGAGACCATTGCTTCCTAAGGGGGGGGGACTGATATAGGTGGGCATCGGTGGCCACCCACCTATTCCAATAAATTAAAATACAGTTTCCATCATGGAACTTTTTCTACGTTTTATTGGGGTCTTGAACTTCCAGGGTCATTTTGAGGTCCTAAACGACATGTTTTTTGGCATGGAAGCACTCACTAGATATCCAAAGGCATGTGGTGGACCATTACAAATGTGTACTTCTCATCTATACCTTTCTAGAATTCTACTAAGATCCCTAAAAGAACAACGTATGTAAAAGTAACACCCGCAAGAAGTTGACATATCAACTAGCCACATTGGGGCCCACAAACCTTTGGGCATTTCATCTTCTAGCACTTCGGTTTTGAATGTTTAGGGTTTTATCATTGGTACTTTATGTGAAAATACATTTTCTTCCTCATTGTAAGAAACTTCTTGCAAATAAGCATAGATGACACATCTCTGCCTTCAAATATAAGCTACCACCATTCTAGCTATCTTGTGTACTTTGCATTTTACAATCTTTTGTATTCCAAACAATAATTAATAGAATATAAGTTTTATTTCATCCCCTCATAAATATATATTAGTGGTATTAGAGCAGTCTTTTCTTTATTTTCTTCTCTATGCATGTCCCCAATGAGGTCAGGGTATAAGGAGTTGGGACTCAAACTACTTGATCGTATGAAAGACTATCCTCACTAACCTCGATGACCTCCCATGGCATAAGAAAGGAGAGATTAGGGAGTAGGATATCCCATTCAGTTGTTTCTTGAGGAATCCCTCACACCCCCGAGGGACGAGATGATGGACAATTTTTCCTAAACGCATACCAACAACAATAGGCGTGTCTTTGTAAAGCGACCACTTTGGAGGTACCACCTCTTTCAAGGTACAGGTTAATTTTTATATTTCCATATTTTAAAGTCAAACAAATGTAGATGCTTTGGAAAAATTGTTAAATATGATAGAAGTTTATTTGTTTGTCCACAATTTCTTTGATAGGGAAAAGATCATGTTTTTTATCCTTAATTCTACCCCCCATGTAAAAAATTGGTGAGAGAGATAGTTTGAGAAAAATTCCACAGAGGAGTTTGGAATGTTAAGGCAAAACCCACTTGGGAATCTTTTATGGATGTCGTTAGGGAAAAATATTACCCTATTGGAAACTATGAAAACCAATAAACGATATGGACCACATTGCATCAGGAGAGGGACCGAATAGTGTCAGAATTCATGAATACCTTCCATACCTTGCTCACCAAGATGGGTATCGAATACTTTGAAAATAATCTGGTTTTAAAATATTGTGGGGGTCTACATAGGTACATCCAAACATAAATGGATTTTTTGGACATCTCATCACTGAGAATCGCTTATCTATATGGTTTCAAAATGAAATAAAAATTTAAGAATAGGAATAAGTAGGAGTTTGTATATTTTAATGCATCACAAAATAAGCGGAGAAAAGGCATCCCAGGCCTAAAGAAAAAAAGGACAGAGAAAGGATTAACATCTCGAGGACAACCAACCTAAGCCATAAGAAAAGAAGGGTAATGGGAATGCAAACAAAGACTTTGGGAAATGGTGCACATTCAAAAACATCCCCCTGCATGAATGTTGCTCTAAGAAGTCATCAGTAGTTGAGATTAAATACTTGGAGTCATATCTAGGCTCTGACTCTAATTTAGATCCAGAAAAGGGGAAGAGGATGATTCTTGTAGAACCCAGTGCCACAATCTCTACCACCAAGGTCCATTCAAATGAACCAAAAGAGCCATAGGAATGTGAGGACCTTTTTCACCCATAGATGTGGGTCAAGGGTGCTCTACTTTATTTCATTGTTTATAGTGGAAGCCAAAATAACCTAATCTCATTTGAAGTCATCAAGCAATTGGAGTTTTTGACAACACCACATCCGAAACCATACAACATCTGATGGCTTAGCCAAGGACCAGATCTCCATGTAAACCAATAGTGTTGTCCATTCAAGGATGAGGTATTGTGTGATGTTTCCACACTTGAATTTTATGACATTCTTTTAGGCTAGTCATATATGTGGAAACATCATGTTGTATACGAATCTAGACCTTGTAGTGTCATTTTTACTTTGGGAAGAGATTGGTATAGGGTACTAGAACTAGCTCCACCTACCATAATTTCTTTGGTCTCGGCTAAGTAGTGTAGGAAGGTCATCTCCCAAACTAGGAAATTTATCCTCTTCATGATTCTCTCTCAAACTGAATGGAAGGTCATGACCACAACCATGCCTATGCAAAGGGTTTATCTATGCAATGGAAGAAAGTGGACAAAGTCATGGAAGAATAATGACACATATTCACCTTACCTACAAGGGTGTCTTTGCACCATTATGTCAAGAATTCATTTGATATTATCTCTACCTTAACCTAATGGGATGGTATATCAATGCTCTCTCCTAGAAAATGTTGAAATCAAGTTCCATATTCAAGATCTTCTCCAAAAATGGCACACTCGACCACACTCCTCACTCTATGAAATCCCAAGTGTGTTGATGCAAAAGAAAGATAGGACTTGGATACTTTGTATTGATTAAAGAGATATGAAAAAGATTATAGTCAATAATGGATACCCAATTCCCAGAATTGATAACCTTCTTGACCAACTCAAGAGAGAAGTACTTTAGTAAGATTTATTTGAAGTCTGGCTACCACCAATTCCCATTAGAATTGACTAATGTATGGAAGATTGATCTAAAATCTAAACAATGCCTTTTAGAGTGGTTTGTCATCCCCTTTGGCTCGACAAAACCCTAAAAAAATTTCATGAGGTTGATGGAAAAGATCTTGCTTCCTTTCACCAATTCCTTTTTGGTTGTATATCTAGATGACATCTTGATCATCTTCAACAAGAGTTGGAAATAACACTTTTAGCACATTCACCAGGTCCTCGACACCCTACGACAACAAAATATATATGATAAATTAGATAAATTCTCCTTCAACATGAACAAGGTACAATACCTCAATTATATTTTAGATGAGAATGGTGTGCATGTGGATCTAGCCAATATCCAAGTCATTCATGACTGAGCATCCCCGAAAATACTAAGTGAACTTCAAATCTTCTTGGGCCTTACCAACTTCTATTAAATAATTGTATTGGAGTTCTTTAATATTGCATGGTCCCTCATTGAGGTGACCAAGGGTGGTTGAAAATACCAATTTGTGTGGGATAGGTCACAACATAAATAATTTGATGATATGAAACATTGTTTATCCTCAGCCTTGGTGTTTGCCTTACCTGATCTACAACAACCTTTTGAGATTAATACAAATGCTTTAGACTATGTTGTTGGTGTCATTCTCACTCAAAATAATCATTCAATGGCCTATCATAGTGATGTAGTATTAGATGTCATTCATAAGTACCCCATCTATGAAAAATATATGTATTCCATTGTACAAACCTATTTCCAGTGGAAGGAGACCAACATCCATATGTATGGCATGCCTTTTTAGTTCATGCAAACACAAGGAAAATTTCAAAATGACTGCCATCAAAAGTGTTCCGCATACTTGCAACAATTTGACCTCAACATTAAATATAATAAAGGAAGCACCAATGATGTTGTTGACTACCTTAGTTGACCTCTAGTTGCATCACTAACCATGGTTCTCAAATCTTGTAGGCATGAGACCTTCGAGTAGTCCTCAATATATGACAATGATCCTGACTTAGCTACGACCTACCAAATGTTGGGAATATGAAAGATTGTTGTTGAATTTCATCTTCGAGATGGACTGTTATGCTATATGGGTCATCTTTGTGTTACTTCAAGCATGCGTGTGAAGTTGATTTAGGAACCCCACTATAATCAAGTGTCATGACACTTTGGTGTGGAAAAAAAATGGAAATACTACAAAATTATTTATATTGGTCGAAGCTTCAACATGATGTCAATAAGTATATCAGATCCTACACTTCTTTCTCCATGTCCAAGCGAGCCATTAAAAAGTAATGATTACAAAACCCTATACCTACTTCAGAGAGGCCCAAGGAATAAATCACGTTGGACTACATGCCAAGTCTCCCCTCAAATAACCATGGAAATGACTTTGCATTAGTGGTTGTTGATCAATTATCTAAGACGGCCATTCTGACAGCCTACAAGAAGAGTATCATAGGAAAGGACACTTCTAATCTCTTCTTCTAGTGAGTGTGGGTACACTTTTTACTACCATAGACCATCATATTATATCTATACAACATGTTCTTGAGTACATTATGGTCGAGCCTGTGGTCACTAATTGGCACCAAGCTCACCAAATCCACTTCCTTCCACCCCTAAATTGATCGACATATAGAGGTAGTTAATAGGATGACCATGCATATCTTGTGAATGTACAACTCCAAGCATCCATGCACATGGATAGACAACCTTCCTTATGTTCAAAACACCTACAATATATCCCTCCATAGCTCGACCAACTACAAACCTTTTCATGCAGGCCCGGGATTTCAACCACTTGGAACCATTGATGTAGCACTGCCCCTTGCATTTGCATGGGTAGAATCTTCCCCTTCTTGATATGAATCCTACAAAGCCAACAAATTCATTGAATATATCCATGACATCTGTGAATAGGTCCATGTTATTTTACATAAATCCAATGCTAAGTACAAGCAACAACATGATCAAGATCAATTTCCACATAATTTTAAGGTGGGAGATAAGATTTGGTTTCATTTGCAGAAATAATGCCTTAAAAGGATCCATCAAAAGGTGTGTCCACTTCTCTATGGCCTTTACACCATCACCAAGGTTGTAGGATAAAACTCTTTTGATTTAAGTATTTAGGGTTTAGGATGTTTAAGGTTTTTCTCATTGATTATTTATGTTAAAAGGCCTTTTCGGCCTCATTGTAACCAACTTCTTATGAATGAGTGTAGCCAACACATCTCTTTCTTTGGAGATAGACTACCACCATTCTAGCTATCTTGTGTGCTTTGCATTTTATAGTCTTTTGTATTCCAAAGAATCACTAATAGAATTTGAGTTTAACTATATTACTATGTCTCTTGTAATATCATTATGCTTTATTGCATCCCCTCATAATTTCAGATCAATATATATCCTTCAATCATTTCCCCATAAATCATTCCTTCCTTTCATCCATATCTTTCAAATTTTCACTTCCAAATCCCCACTCATGATCATAAGGTCTTTGTTTCCCATGCCTCCCATAGATTTGGGTAATAAGTCTTATTATAATCCATTTGAGCCTATTTTTTCTCTTTGTTCAACATACCTATAGGAAGGACATGTGGAGGCTTTTGATGTCTTTGATCATGTTGGTAGGTGCAATGAAAGTTGAGAAAATATATAGAGGCATGGACCGAATTACTCAAATTTTTAGGATAACTCTCCCTAGTAGACATAGAATGTGAAATGTCCCTCCATTATGTTTTTGTTCCAAATTTCTTATGTGTTGTTCACACATGACATTCACACCTAAATTTTCTATCAAACGGATCCCTAGGTACTTGGAGGGAAAAGTGCCTCTTTGAAAACCAAAAATTATGAGAACGTTATCCTGGATATTTTAAGGGGTGTTGAAGAAGAATATTTGAGTTTTAGCATGGTTTATTGATCCTCCTAAAGCCTCTAAAATGGTGTCTAAAAACATTTCATCTCTATCATGTCTACTTTTTGACCAAGTATTTGAGATGCAACCCCTATATTAGTAGAGGAGGAAGATCCACTAAATACTTGAATGCACATGCACATAAGTATGTATATAAACCTAAGGAAAAAGTTCCTTAATATTCAAAAAAGATAAGGCCAAGTATATTCCAAGACCCCCTACACATTTAATTCAAAGGCATAGTGGGAAGTTCCAAATTTATCTATGATATTGTGTAGCTCTCTAAGTAGGTCTATAAAGATGTAGTAAGTCAACGTTATAGAGGGTTCAATAGGTTTTGGTTGATCTATTTTGATAAGAGTTATGAGTTTGCACTATGTTTTTTATGCATGCTATTCCAACTATTAGATTGCTAACCTCTAGTCCAATGTTAGGTACAAGGATTGAATGTGATGCGTATTATGATTAATACTAGGGGATTGAATAATTAGTCTACTTACCTTTTTGCTGCTATCTACTGTGTTGATGATGTTTACATTCTTGTGTTTTCAACATATGAGTTTCTTCTCTTCTACCTAAATGAATGTGATTAAAGGATGATGAATGTAATATGAAATTCTCCGAGTTCCTAACACTTATTACCATAATTAAACAAGTTCAATCAAACATGCATCGAGTAAGACATCCTTCCGCTATAAGGTTGAATATATCAACATACTAGACTACCTTGGTCCAAACATAGTTACCAACTTAATGAGAACTATGACCTCAAAAGGAGAATTATATCCCAACAAATCCATATTTTTTTATCAAATATAGCAAAATCAACCCCCAATTAGAAAATTGGTGCTCTCAGAATCACCACATTTTTTCTCAGGATTAAAATTACAAGTTGTTTAAAATAATGGCATTGACATCTTGTACCATTGCAAACTAAGACCTCAAAATTATGCCTTGTTTGAAATGGTAGGCTTGACAATAGACACCTTTTCCACCAAAACCTTAAAA
>JASDQU010883916.1:1779-33922 GCA_032191745.1 Picea mariana | reverse complement strand
CCTGTTCTCATTTCATATGCCATAAGAGTCCCATGTAATTCATCCATTGTCATTTTGGTCAAGTCCCTAGTTTCTTCAATGGCAGAGACCTTAGCATCATACTTCAAGAGAAGTGATCTCAACACTTTTTGTACAACCAACGATTCATCGAGCTCTTCACCTAATCCTCTAATAGTATTAACAACTTCATCAACTCTAAGAAGATAGGTTGCAATATCTTCCTTTTCATTCATCTTCAAATTTTCAAATTATGCTCTATGTCGTTGAAGCTTGACCTGCTTAAATTTTGGATCACCTTCGTAGATATTCTTGAGTTTGTCCCATACCTCTTTAGCAGTGCCGAATCCCATCACTTTTCTAGAAATGGTCGGTGCTAATACTGCTAGAATAACATGTCTGGCTTTTGAATTACAACTCATAAGCTTCTTCTCATTTGGATCGGTTGGAGCATTATTTGGGATTACATAGCCATTTACAATTGAGTACCAAATGTCTACTCCCAAAGCCGTTAGGTAAGTTTTCACTCTATCACTCCAGTATGCATAATTTCTTCCATCAAATTTTTGAATCCCATTTGAAATGTGCTCGTGGTCATCCATCTCTGTTAAGGATTTTCCTTCCAGTGGTTAAACTGTTCTGAAGGCAACCTGCTCTTATACCAATTGTTGATACTGAGAGGGGGGTGAATTAGTATCAAGTACAATTTAAAACCTTTTTAAAATTATAATTAAACCATTCAACTATATCCAATGAGAAATGAACAATAGTGTAAGAGTTACACCAATACACCACAATACACCATGCACAATATATGAGAAATAATCAATGGTTATTGTTCAAGGGAAGTAATGACTTCCAAAGGTAGCTACAGCTTCCAAATGTAAAGGGAGGGATAAATCTCCAAGAGGAAGATACAATCCTCCAATATCAAGAGATATTTTAACTCTCCATCCTTGCCCCTTCCTTCCACCCAAGAATATATGAGAGATAATAAAACTTTACATTAAATCATAACCATCAACCAATCATCACATAGAACCTAATAATGCTTCCTAAAAATTCTTCAATTTCTGCAATTCTTCAATTCTTGGAGTACTCTGATACTGTAGATAATATTACTCAATTTATTCTCTGAAAATATCCAATTTTCACTCCTTGAATCCTCCCCAAAAGGAGGTTATAGAAAGAATGGTAGACTTTATTCAATTCTGGTCTGTTCAGAATACCCAACTTGTACAACATGCCCCGCACTCAATATTTAACATCTGATTCTGAAACTAGCACAAAAAAAACCACAGTCTGTACTCTTTCCAATGGAAGTGGTCCCACTTCATTTAGATTCTATATGAAGAAGTTATGACTTTTTTACCCGGAACACCTGTTTATTGACTAGCTTCAGGACTGGTCACAAACTCTATCTTCCACAGAGTGTATATCCATAATTATAGTGAATCAAGAGCTGAAATTTTTACCAGAGGTACCTTGATATGTCTTCTCAATACCATAGTGATTTCACCATCTGAATCGTTCTAGAAAAAAATTTATATCAAAAATGGTAAGATGACCTAAAAATAACATACCTTAAAACACATCACCAAAAGACTTCATCCTCCCTTGAAATCCGGCCTTCTTTTACTTCTTATTCCCTCTGAAATTGGACTTGTATCAGATGAATGTATAATGATATTTATTTATACAATTTATGTCACTTCCTTTTAACATTAGGGTTGACCTGACATTTTCTTATTTTGTAATTCTTTTCTGTAATTATCTTCAAGGCCTACATGTACAATTCACTTTGTCATCTTCAAAAATTCATTTCTCCTCAACCATGCGGATCCACGTGACGTGCCACATACCACTGGAAACAACATGATGTATACTATCCATCCATGAGTGTTGTATCTGCATGTGCATTTTCCTTCAAGTCCAAATACCTTCATCAATCTTGCGGTCCAAAACCCATGACTAGGGTTGACATCAATGACAACAACCAATCTTCCAACATTTTCCTCATCAAGGATTGGAACTTCATCATCCATTTGTGTCTCTATGGATCTTCTTCAAGCTTGTTAAGGATTGTAGTGAAGGCCCACTCTGATACCAATTGTTGGACACACGTACCACACTTAGAGGGGGGGGGTGAATGAGTGTGGGGCTATTTTTCCCAAAACTTCCCCCTTACACAAAACTCATTAGTTAGCATTCAACATTTTACTCATTCTCATTGTTGTCATTTATAACTAGTTATATGTGAACATATATCAGCAATATATCATTAACAAGTCATCACCACAAGGAACACAAAGAACACAAGATGTATGTACAATTTTCTTTCTATTACGGACTACAATCCTTGGGTTTTTCAGCAATAATTGAATAGAGTACAACTCTACAAGAGAACCATCTCTATCATGCAAGACTCAACTTACACACTTAGCACCAACTGAGATGAGGCAACAATCCTCAACAGATATCAATCTACAACATGTACGCGACCTATCAGTAGTGCAGCACGCGTATGTACGTGCCCTACCAATAGTACAACACGCGTATGTACGTGCCCTACCAATAGTACAGTGTGCATGTATACACACCCAAGTAGTATTAAAGCCTATGTATACTCTCCCAAACAGTACTACAGCATGCATATACCTTCTGAGATATTAGGGTTTATCCTTCAAGATCAAATCAGATCCTCTACAACCAATTTATCATTCTCTTATGTTTCTCAATATCCAAACTAGCCACCATCTAGTCACAACACATCCAAGCTCTCCAATAGATTACTTGTGTTGCACAACCAATCAATATGAATGCTACTCAATCATGCATAAGCAATAAACATACTATAGCCATCATATCAGTACTGAATCATAAGAGTGTTGCTCACTCCATCAATCAACATAAACCACATCATTACATCCATACCAAGAATGCCCTAGTCATTCACAACACAACAAGCAATACTATCCATCAATACAATAATGTAATCATACCAGTGTCTCAGTGATAGATATGAGCCCATAGAATGCAGATTTGGAACCTGCTTCAGTCTTCAACAGCTTGTCATCAGCTCAACCACAAATACCCATGATTTTATCCATTGTACCCTCCTTGTACACAGACATCTCACATATTGTACGCACCTTGTACACAGACAACTTGTGTATACGCACCCTATACACAAATAGCCCGCGTACGCACAAGAAAATAGGTTTTTTCTGTAATTTTGAGAATTTCAACGTCATGATCTCAGACTTGCCGAAAATTCAATGCATCCATTAGATCTTTCCAATAACCTCTCTCTCAGAATAGATCTTCAATCATTCGTAAGATATCCACACCAAAATGCTCTCACAAGAATCTCTCCATCAATACTCCAAAAGATATTCTCACAAAAAGCTCTCCATTGATCCACAAAAAGGATATTTTTCAAGAGTCCATAGCTATCTTATTTATACTTTCATCCTCTAGGTCACTTAACCCATTTTTATGTCACTTAACCCATTTCTAGGTCACTTAACCTATTTTCCTTATTTTAGGGTTAACCACTTTCCATAAATAGAAAGTTCTCCAATACTTTATCGTTTAAATATTCCTTCTTGATTTTGTCACCTTACTTTATCATTTCTTGATTTTGTCACTTCTCTTTATTATTTAACCTTCTAACAAATTTAACCATTCATCTAGGGCATCTGCATCTATCTGGCCTTCAAATATAGGAATATCAAAATTGACCTGTACCTTAAAAGGTGAGCTGCCTCCAAAGTGGTTGCTTGATGAAGATGCGCTTGATGTTATCAATAGGCATTGATGGATGTGGGAAAAATTCTCCATCATTCTGTCCCTCTGTCACGTGAGAGCTTGCTCAAGCAACAAATTGATAGAATCATATGCTCCTTGATTTTTCTTTTCTTCCGCCATGGAGGGTTTCTTGGGCGTCCGAGATAAATTGTCTTCAAGATAGACAAGATCAAGACCCAACTTTCTATACTCGGACCTTGTCGGGGACATGCACTGAAAAAAACGATCAAGAGCAGCCTGCTCTGATACCATTGATCCGGATTATTTTCGGCATGAAATGAGAGCGAATATAAAATAAAGGAATGCACAAAGATATCACAAATATCCAATAATATAACAGAAATGTATCAGAGATGCAACCATAAACATAGAGATACACTAATACACAATTTTTTATTAATGAGCGAAAATGTACAAAGACTGTAAAAATACAAAGTGAAAGACTTGCTAGAATGGTGGCAACTTATCTCTAAGAAGAGATGTGATGGCTACTCACATTCGCAAGAAGATAATTATTACAAAGAGTCTCTAAGGGCCTTTTTAACATAAGGAAAATCCAAAACCCTAACCCCAAAAGATGAAAAGCCAAAAGGTTTGCGGGCCCCGATGGGGGTAGTTGATACCTCAACTTCCCGGGGGTGTAACTTTTTCATACGATCTCTGTTTGGGGTGCTCGATACCTCATTAGAAAGATCTATCCAAGGAATAAAAATTTGTGTGAGAAACATTGAAGGAACTTTCATATTGCTTCTCGTTTTTCCAAAAAAAGTCATTTAGGGCCTCAAAACGGCTCTAGAAGTTCAGGACCCGAAAAACTACTAAAAATAGTAAATTATCAAAATTGCCAGAAAATTGTTTTGAGCCAGTTGGAAAAGGTGGGTGGCCATTGATATCCACCTGGATCAGACTCTCTAAACATGAAAATATTGTCGAGTGATCTCGCTTCCTTTCACACTTGTTTTAAAAGGTTTTGAAAGGGTGTCTCCTGAGTAACAGTTTATCTCTTTTTCGGACCTCGAAGACTAAAATTATGAAAAAGGATAACCCTGGAGTCATCTTTAAGTTCTTTTTAGAATCTCTAAACACGAAAAACCACCTAGTTTTTCTTCTCTGGACTCGCTAAACTACACATTGAAGGGCCCATATGGGATTGAACCCTTACTTCTTCCATTTTTTTAAACAAAGGAAGAGAGACTTACCGAAGGTGAGTTATATCAAGCATGTGTTATCCTCCTCGATATCATAAAAACAAAAAGAGGTACTCGTCTATCTGGATGGGGGGGGGAATTGAAGGAAGTAAGTCAATTTATCCTTTAGAATTATTACAAGTTACTCTTGGAGTCACCCTTGAACACGACACTTGTTTTCACCTGCATTTTGAACACTTGGATAATCCACCAAACCTCTGCATTGAACCAATCCTATAAGTATTTTCACTCCTTTTGGGTCACCCAATGACTGTCATAGCATCCACTGCATTATTTTTTGGTCCACTTTATGTTTATGCTGCCAAGTCATATTGTACCTCAGTGTTCAAGGGAAGTACCTGCTTCGAGATTCAACCATCACAAATTTCCAGTTTCAATACATGTGTCAATCCATACTCATTGTATTTTCCATCTTACATCTCTATGTTAGTTTTGTGTCGATGATGGGGGATACGTCAAGGCCCTCCTTCAATGATTATTTTCCTCTTGACTTCAAGACATCATGTGGGAATTAGACTTAGAAACCAATTAGTACCTTGGGACCTGCATGCCTTAATGGTAGGCCTCCTCACCTCTGAAAATGGGTTTACATCATTGACCTATGATCGGATGATTCGACGAATGTTCAACTTCAGCTCATTTATTCACATTCGTTTCATTGTACTAGAGTACCTTGGGAGTCATTAACATCATTGGTAATTTCTCTTGCATGTGTTAATGGTTTACCTCAGTGACTGATAATCAAGTGGTTTCTACCATGTTCTATATCAAAACATCTATTCACATGGATAGATTTGTACCACATTGGGATTGGGACGAAGACCTTGGGTTGATCATTCACTATGTTATCTGCTTTCCCCAGGATGTGAAAGAGATCTTTTGAGAATGTTGATAATGTTGTCGCATAGATCCACATTGTATTGGTTTGTGGATATGTTTTATCATCTTGTAGATCCATTGTGTATTTCTCATGGCTAAAATCAGTTCATTTCATGGAGGTATAGATCTACATTATATCATTGGTGGCTATATCCTTAGTCAGTATCATCATGGATCCGTAGTGTATTTATTGGAGGTCATACCTTAAGTTCTCTATTACTCAAGAATAGGTATGCATGCCTTGGGTTTTGAAACATATGATAACATTTGTTTGATGGTTGTTTGCAGCTACTCCTGGGTTCTTTGAATCCATACCCTTGCCTCAAAAATCTGCAAAGTGCTTCATTCATCATCTTCCGTCTTCTGACTTCTCACTTTGGGGAGAAATTCGTTACACGTCAAAATTCCTCACTTCAATTATCATTGTCACAAGTGTCGCACTTTTGTCGCAAGTGTCATAAATGTCACATTTTCATTATGCACATGTTGCATTGCGAACGACACCATGGAAACACTTGATACATCCTCTAAGACATGTTGGAAAGGGAAACCATACATTTGACAAACTAAGCAAAAAACATTTCCTTGAGAAATGGTCATCTTAATGAACTTTTGGAAGATCAGCGCTCCCCTGTTCATCTTCGGGGAGCGCTAGTGCTCCCTATACATCTAGAAGGGAGCATTGCAATGCCCTGTTGCCAGTTTTGAGGGAGCCTTGATTGGTTGAGAGAATATTGGGAAAAAATCCCCCTTATCTCTAAGGACAACTAGAGATGATCCGAGTTGGTTTCGCTCAAATCCAAGCTTTAGGTTGAATCTAATGGAAATGCCACAACTAATGGAGTCATATCCCTAACTTATTCCAAATATAACTAAGGTGTTTGTGCCTCTCAAAGCCTATAAAGGGAGGCATTCTCATGGTGAAAAAGGGGAGAATATCAACAAAAAGTATTGTCATTATGATCGTGGATCTTTCAAGCAAGGGGTTGGAAAAGGAGGACTTGGAAAGGTTTCTTTAGCTACATCTACAGATTGTAAGTGCCTTGTAATGTTCTCATTAATACATGCTTGTAATGTTTCCTTCAAATTTGTGTATGATTGCACATGCTTGTCTTTTGTTGATAAATTTAGCTTAAACTAATCCTGGTAGAATAGGAAGCATGTGTTGTATTTTATGTCTATTGGATTGCATATCTCATTAAGGATATTGAAGATCAAGTTCAACCTGGACTAAGCGAGGAAAAGCTTCAAAAAAAGGTACATCATGCTTTCTTCCTATTTTCCCTTTGACTAGTTTAGCTACATTTAAAGGATTGTCAGTGTCTAATGTTAGCATCTTTCTGTCTTGGTAATAGGGGTCTAGGATCCAAGAGGATATTCACCTATCCACGGGGGAATTTTCCTACAACAATTGTATATAGATCATATTTTCATTGTAGGTATTCATATGCTTCTATGTAACCCCTCATAAGTTTCACCAATGTCATGTTGACTACTTATGTCTACCCATTCTTTTGTGGATGGAATGTTATAGACATCTTGAGATTAGTGTCCATCTTCTCCCACAATGTAGTCTATAAGGCACTGAGAATTATGGTGTCCCTCTCCTTGGTATCCCAAAGTGCACCCAGACCTATTCAAAGAAAAAAATTGCTATGTCCTATCCCTTGATAGTATTTTTACAAGGCATGAGAATGCACATTTTTTTGAACCTGACAACTACCACAAATAGATAGTCATGTCCCTTCATGTTTTTTGGTAAACCTCCCACAATATCCATGGATATACTTTCCCAAGGTTGAGTGGGTACAGGTAAGGGATAGTATAGACCTAGCTTCCTATTATCGGCATTTTTAGTACAATAAATATACATCCTCTAACATACCATGCTCCATCTTCTTGCATTCTAGGATAGTACACATACAACTGTAAGTTGGAAACTATCTTCCCAACACCTAAATTTCCTCCAACCTTGGAGGTGTGAGCCTCTCTGATCAGCTGCAATATTTCACCTTTAAGGACATAGAGCTTATTGAGCTTGTAGACTAAACCATTATGGAAATGTTAGTCAGTCTTGTTGTCGCCTTATTCTATATGAATTTATCCATGTATTTGTTGAAACACCTCCTTGAAGTCCTCATATTTTTTGTATGCATCATGGGTAAAAGGCTCCATGTGCATCAGAGTTCCCAAAGTTGTAATCTTGGATGTGGGAGGTCGTAAAAGCATGTCTACCAACTTTTTTTACTATCCTTCTTATAATTTATGACTAAATGAAACTACTATAAGAACCCCACCTATTTATAGTGCATGGTTTGTTGTAACTTACTTTGGTCCTGCAAATACTAGAGTGGTTGGTTATCTGTGTGGATGATGGTCTCCTTTCCCATCAAATAGTGCTTCCACTTTTTGATAGCATGTACCAAAGCATAGATCTCCTTGTTGTAATTGGGGAAGTTGAGGACCAACCCATGAAATACTTCAGAATAATAGTAGGCGGGCCTTCCTCCCTACATCAAAACTACTCCCATGGCATGCCCACTTGCATATGTCTCCATTTCGAAGAGATTCTACAAGTTTGGTAGCATGAGAATTGGTGCTTGACTAATCTTTCTTTTCATCTCATTAAAGGCCTTATGTTTATTCTTCCCCCACTAGAAACTCTTACTTCCCATTTTTATTATGTGGAGTGGTGCAGCTACTGCTAAAAGAAAATATATGGACTTCCCTAAGTATTGTGATGCCCCAACAAAGCTCTCAAATTATGTGTAATTTGTATGAACAAGTCATTTCATGATGGCCTCCATCTTGGCAGGATCTATCTTTATCTTGCCTCCACTTATCACATACCCTAGATACACCAAAGGTTGTTGAGAAAACTCACATTTCTTGAGATTGTCCAGCAGCTGGTGCTTCTTCAGGGTCTCTAAAACATGCATAATATGTGATATGTGTTCCCCCCAAGTAGCACTATAAACTAGTATATCATTCAAATAGACAATAACAAATGAATCTAGATAAGGGCATAAAACATCATTCATTAGTCACATAAATGTATCTGGTGTGTTGAATAAACTGAATGGAATAACCAACCACTCATACAAACCTTGCCTTGTGTTGAAGGCAGTCTTCTAGGTATATTATTCTTTGACTCGTACCTAGTGATATTCTGATTTCAAATCATGCTTAGTGAAGTACTAGGAATGCTACAGTTGGTCCAACAGATCATTAATCCTAGGTAGAGGGTATCGATTCTTCAGTGTGATATTGTTCAGTTCCCTGTAATCAATACACATTCTCCAAGTCCCATCCTTCTTCGGCATAGTTATGATGGGTGACCCACAAGGTGAGGTACTTAGTCAAATCATACCCTACTCCAACAAGTGTTGCAACTGCTTTTTTACTTCATTTTCTTCCAAAAAGAACTATCTATACAACCCAATATTTTGCAATGGGGAGTGCGCAAATAATTGGATTTCATTCTCCACTTCCCTCTTAGGTGGTATCCCTTTAGGCTCCTAGAACACTCCCATGTATTCCTTTAGTAATTCCTCCAATTCATGTTTTCTCTCCTTATTACACTTTTCTAGGGATGTATTTACTTTTAATGACTCTTCCCCGGATTGATTTTTCCTTAGGAAATGTAAAACATGTTTCTTGCTAGAACTAACCAATTATCTTGGTTAGCACTTACCAGTGAATTTTTTTATTTTCCTTTGTGCGCGTTGATGATGAAGGATTTCCCATCCTTGATGAGGCGGTACTGGTTGGCTCTCTACATGAAGATAGCATCCCTAATATACATGTAGGGGATTCCAAAAACTACTCTGCATGCATCCAATGGCACACTACATCTAATTTTGCTTCATCTGTAAAATCGGCACTTAGAAAAAATTTAATCTTGCACTGCTTTGTTACCTTGATATTTGCATCCTTGTTTACCCAACCCAATGGATAGGGGATAGGATGTTCGTGAACCTCCAATCCAATCTTACTGACCAAATCTATTTCTATGATATTAGCTTATGAACTAGAGTCTAGCATAGCATCTATATTGGTCTTCTTGACTTGAACCTTGATGTGAAAGAGCTTAGTCATCTCCTTCTCTTCCTGGTAATGAAGGCTACTTAGATTTACCTCTTTTTGAAAAAATGTGCAAACAATATTTACATCCACATGAGAGCTACTTTCAACCTGATTTCTTGTGTATGTGTCTAGAAGGTTATTTTTCTTTCCGTCCTTCTTGCAGTTCTTTGGGTTCAACTATGGATGTAGTTTCCAACACTTTTCCTTAGTCTGGCCATCAATGTTGCAATTATTGCAATGGTTGTTGGTATATTTGCACTGATGTGTAGTGGTTGATGTCTTATTATCTTTTCCCCCTTTCCACTTCTTCTTCCCCTCCTTGGAATCTCTTTGGTACTCTTTCTACTTAGAACCACTTGTTTTCCCCTTCTTTTGGCCTTTGTTTTTCAAGTAATGTACCTGTACACACACCTCATCCACTATCCTTGGCTTGAAGAGAAACACCTACTTTTGTAGATGACTATGTAAACGCCTGAGATAATTGAAGAGTGCAATTGGATTCTTGGGAGAGATACCCAGCATGATGGTCATATTTTTGAACTCAATGGCGTACTCATATGCACTCTGCCCATGCCTCTTCTTGAAGTAGTGCCACCGAATCCATTAGTCCTCCACATACACAATAGGGTAGAATTGGAACTTGATGATAGTTTTGAAATCCCACCTAGTTACCAATGGATTACCCTCCAACCTAAGTGTTTATGTATGGCTTTCCCACCAGGTTAAAGCATGGCCCTATAACTTCAATCTAGTGAATGAAATGTTTTTTCTCTTCATCTATATGGTGAACGCTAAAATAAAATTCTAGTTGTTGCAACCAATTATTCAGTTTTAATGCATCAATCTCACCTTGGTATGGATTTATGTCCACTTTTTCTTCCATATTGAATAGGTACTATGATGGATTTATGGCACTGGAACTTGGCTTCTCTTTCTCGAGTTCTTTCTATGACTCCTTTTATGGGTCTTCATTATCTCTTGATTTCCTGTCTATTCTGATCTCTAAGTTTGAGCCTCCAACTTCTATGAATGGTCTGATATTGCTTGGTAGATCCACCATGAGGAGGGACACATTGCGAGATATGTCAGGGACTTACTCTTCCAACCTTGCAAGTCTCTCTTCTGATGCATCTCAATGATTTTTATGAATAGACTCATCCATCATAGCTAGGGTTTTTGTGACTTATCTTTAGGTCGATTCTTGCATACTGAAACTTCCCATATAAAACTTGCTTCAATACCAATATGATCTATTAATTGTTGTGGATATTCCACTGGAACAGTTCGTCACAACATATTTGATAAATAAAAATGAAATCTGCATTTTGAAGGTTAAATTCATTAGATTACAGAATCTTTAGTTACTAATTTTTTGCTTATGTATGAAATAGATAAAATGCGGAAAGTAGAGAAAAATAAAATACAATCACACACCGTCCACAAAATAACACAAATATTTTCTCTGGGAAACCCTTAGGGGAGAAAACCCAACTAGAATGTGAGGCTTCTCTACTCTCTTTTCTCTGGTATGGAAATAATGCAAGTACAAAGGAGAATGAACTCTCTATGGAGTTACCTAAGACCTGTGTCATGTTAGTCTTCTACAAAACATTAAACCCTTGTGTTATTCTCTCTAATTTCCCACTCTCAGTTATTCTACTCTTCTATAAAACAAAAAATACAATTACATAGAATGGAACCCCTTCTCCTCCTAGCAACCCGATAATTAATATATCCCAATAGCCATCTAGTGGTAAGGTGTTTACTTCCTCAACCCTCAATTGTGATAAGGGTTTGGACCTTCTAGAATTTTCTTAGAAAATACAATACTTGGATAGCCTCACATGTTTAAGTAATGGAGGTTGACCTGGCATCCACTCGCACCATAGTGATTAATATGGTAGGTCAACTTGCAGGAGGCATAAATTTCACATACAAACCCTGATTGATTCGATTCTTGCACCATTGGAAAGGAATTGATGTATAGAATATATATGATGGCTTCATAGTAAGGTTTGGACCATAAAAAAGTGTCGTTTTATGCCTCAAATGGCTCTGAAATATTTTAGACCGTTGTTTGGACCCAAATTTCCAAATTTGGACCAGTTGCTAAAATGGATTTACAAGTTGATTCCTAAAATTGTTTCACCCATAAAGCCTCAAGATAGATGAAAAAAAATATAATGATCCAATCTGGATCTTTGTATATACTGTAAGAAACAACATACAAATTTCAAATGATTCGCATCCATACAACGAAACGGAAAGAGAATTAAGAAAGAAATTTATAGTCAGACGTTACAAGCAAACATGTTCCCTCATGAACAGTTTGTGTAGAACAACAAAGAGTAGGTTTCAATGACATAGAATATCTGGAAACTAGAGAAGGGATTAATAAGAAAAACCCATCATCAATGAAAAATTGTCTTAAGGATCACTGCTACATACTTGTGAGGTGGACTCTCGTTTAGAATAGCTAACCTATCAGAGCTGAATTGTTTCTTCTTGGGAAAAGGGGAAATGTTGTGAAAATCGATGCCCTTAGGCCTGAGATATAGGTTTTTGCGTAGGGAAAGTTGTGTGAAGAAGGAACACATGTTAAAAATGTTGAGAAAATTAGGGTTTCATGCATATGGAGAGGAGAAGTGTTCACAACAGAGAGAGTGAAAACTGAAATGAATAGGATAGACCTGTGAACAATCATTCACTCTGATGAGAATTATAATTGATCAGAGGAATAGATTGGAATGCATAGGGACCAACAGGCAGGCAGGAGGCATTTTCTACTCGCGAGGAGAAAGGAAACTCCAATGGAACAAATCATGGAGCTAATCTGCACTCTGATACCACTGATAGTCTAGTGGTCCAATCCAACAAAGGATTCTCTCCAAACTTTCTTGGTATCTCAATAAACAAATAGAAAGTTGATTCTTCAGCCTCGGTGCACATAACACATTTGGAAGGGCCGACTATACCTTCCTTTTTAAAATTTTCTCTTGTTAATATCTTTCTATGAGCCAAGGTCCAATAGAAAGTATTTATCATGGAAAATCCATCGATATTCCTTATGTATTTCCACAAAGATGAATGTTGCAGGGATGATTTTAAGGGCTAAATTTTGCTAATGGGCTAATTTTCCATGGTTTTTCCAAAAACGAGATTCGTTGTTTTAAAAATGATTCGCCCAAATTCTATAGGATAAAATTATTTTACCTATATAAAATACTTATAAATTTGAATATTTTTTAAAAATTATCGCCAAACATTTATAGTTGACATATGAAGGATTAGTAATATTCGCCAAGGTGTCTACATTTTAAAATAAATTTCCATCCTTAAAATCATCCCTGGAATGTTGCATTAGTTGGGAAGCTTCCTACTAGAAAAGATTCCATTTTTTAACAGTTTAGGAGCCACCCCATATGCAGTAATCACCATCAAATTTATTCAATGGGGCACACCATATCAATGCATTTGAAAGCTAAGTGATTCAAGGTTTCAAATTATCTAGGGGAACCAAAGTTCCATCCTTTCCATTTCTTAAAGGATTCATCCCATTTTGAGATGTCATGAAGAGTGTGGAGGTTTCTATTTTTCATCCATTTTTTAATGGAACTAGATCTAATATTCTTGACAACAGTTCCAATCCAAATATGTTGTCCTCCCAAATCTGTATTTTTTTTCCATTTTCTGGCTCCCAAATCTGTATTTTTTTCCCATTTCCTGGCACCCAAGGGAGTTTTTCTTTTATTATCAAAATGGTATCCTTGAGAATATTTAGTATATGGGATCCATTTTTTGATTTTAATGTTTTCTTAATAAAATGGGCTCTTGATTCCATTAATTACTTCTTCCACACACAAAAAAAAAAATCCACCACTCTAGCTTGCAAGTGATCATTCTTCATAGAAATTTGGCTCCTAGATCCAAGTTCATCCATATTGACTCTTTGATCCCCAATCAACCTATGACCTTTGGGATTATAATAATATTCTAATTGATTAAATGATACTTTTTATTGTTTTTTCTTCCCCCTTGACAAAGAAATTTTCTCATGTTGATTGATATATTATTCATTACACCAGTTGGAGCCAAAATGGTCAAACATTGGTATAGGGGCAGAACTGATAAAACTAATTTGATGAGAATTATTCTCCCCATTGAATTGAGCCACTAAGATCTCTATTTTTCAAATTTAGTTCTATTTTTTTCTAGAATGCATGTCCATGATCAAGAAGAATAACTTTTGAGAGAAATGGGGATTCTAGGGTACCTAAAAGAGGGCCAATTGCCAGTCAAAGGAAATTGAAGAAATCAAGAAATGTATTGGATTACCTAGGGACTTGAGACTTTCATTCCTATCAAAAATTTGACATTTTTGGAAATTGACTTATCCTCCTACACATCCAAAAAAGAGTTCAAAATAGAAGCTAGGCTCCCCCTAATAGAAGGGTAGCATTCGCAAATTGAGAATGATTGAAGAATTTTGAACCTCTAACAATATTGATCCCTGGAATATTTTCTAAGACTCATTCCCATTCAACCTTGTGACTTAGAGAATCCACCATAATGATCAAAATAAGAGGAGATAGCGGGTAAATTTTCCTCAACCCTTTGCTACTTTGAAAAAAAAAAGTACTAGGTCATCCATTAACTAATGGTGCAATCCAAGGGCATCCTATGCAAGACTCAACCCACTGAATGAAGGAACAAACAAATCCAATTTTTCCCAAAACCTTGTACAGAAAGGAATTCCTAATCTGGTCAAAATCATTTTCCATGTCCAATTTTATAATTGTGTTTTTTTTTTCCTTCGCGGTTGATCTTGAGTGGATTGACTCTTTCACCAGCACTATATTGTCTATGATCTACCTGTTTTGCATGAATACCTCTTTATTTTCTAAGATGATCTTGGGGGAGGGGGAGAATTGATCATGTTTCCAATGATGTTGGTCATAATTTTATATGAGTTGTAGAGTGAGATTGGCCTGAATATAGAAAAGGAAGAGGGGTTTGGTTCTTTATGGATCAAGGCTAGAAATGATGAATTTATACTCCCCCTATATTACAAGAGCAGTGATAATAACATAGAATTCACTTGAGTTCATATTTTATTAAGTCCCAAAAAAACCTGTGGAAAAGTTGGAAAATCCATGAGGCCCTGGGGCTTTATCTAGGTCCAGACTCTAAATGGAAATTTTAATTTCAACTTCATTAATCAGCCTTGTCAACTCCTCATTTTCCTCATTGGATATGACTGTTGGTATATTCTCTATCATGTTGTCTATATTACCAGAGAGCATGTCATTTTTTTGAGACAATAAAGAACATAAGTGTTTCCTAGCAGCCTCTTTTAACTCTTTAAAAGCAGAGATTTTACTCCCATATTCCCTCAAAAATTATTTTACATTGTTTTTTATAAGATGCACTTTAGCATGCTTGTGAAAAAATTGGTGTTCATGTCCCCTAATTTCAACCAAAAAATTCTAGATTTAAGTTTCCAATATTCCTCTTCCAAGCATACAGTCTTAATGTATTGCTTCTGTAAAATCACCTCCTCCTCTTGAATCTATGGAGTGGCCTCTTCATTCTTGAGCTTAGTTTGATTTTTTTTCTAATTATAATTTCAAATTTTATTTCTCAACTGAGGAGGAATGAAATTCACTTTTTCCCAATCTTCAAGAGCACATTTAACCAACTTAATTTTGTTCCCAAATGTACACCAAAGTACCTAAGGTCCAAATTTTCCAAGCTTCTCTCACACAATCAATTGTCTCTTCATAGTTTATCCAAAGTGGATTAAATATAAAAGGAAATGAACCATAATATTGAAAATTCTAAAAATATAAGTTGATGGGACTGTGATCTGAAGCGGCAGAGGGGAGGATATTTGATTTGAATTCAAAATATTGCAATAGAATATCATTATTCACTAGAAATCTATCCATCCTTACAGAAATATGACCTAGAACAGCTCTTTTGTTAGACCAAATGTACTTCCCTCTAGTGGGATTAATGTTTATGAGATCCCATTCATGGATTAAATCCTCCATTTTATCCCTGAAGGCATCTCTTACAATATTCCCCCCTCACTTCTCAAAGTTGTGAAAAACTACATTAAAGTCTCCATCTATAATATTGTTAGCGACAAATTCTGAATTTTTTAGAGATAACAAGGAATTCCAACATAGATTTTTATTTACATAAATAATTGCATATACAAGTTAAAAATTTTAAAATAGTTGCCAATTTGGATGTGTTCAAACCTTGTAAATATACAATTTTGGGTGTGGAATGAGAACTCCAATCTTACTAGTTGTTTATTCTAGAGTCTAGTACAAATACCCATAAATGTTCCTCTTGAGCCTTTTGTTGCCCATTCACTTTGCCTCCATATTTGTCTCCCATTTTTTAATGCTTCGAATAAACTCATTTTTTTCTCCTAGAGTAAGATAATTGTAGGCTTTTTTTATTTAATTATTTCCTTAATTGCAGTTGCTTTACAACTAATGCCTAAACCTTTGCAATTCCAAGAGACCAGAATCATTATTTAATCTATTTTTTCCACTTCCTCCTCTCGGAGGTGAATTATTATCATGGATTTTGTACTTATACTCACAATTTTGCATCTCTTTATAGTTGGTTGTGAACCCAACATGATTTCTTTATTTGCTTGTTCTTCCCTAAGTATCTTATGTGTTTTTTTTCCAAAATTCCAAAGGGTTTTCTCCTCTAATGTCCCGTCATCTACCTCCTCCTCGATGGGATCTATGGATTCCAAACCTTAATATTTTGGATCTAAGAAGGAATTTTGTGCATCTATAAATTTGTCCACTTCTTCCATGCCCACATGCATCTCTATCTCAACAATCGCTTGAGGAACTTCATCTTCATCTCTAGGAATTTTAATTGGACCCTAAGTTGAAACTTCTTGTTCCATGGAATCATTGGATCTGCCCGAGTTGATTGAAGGACTTCTAGGATTTGGACTTGAGGGGGTTCCCTTGTATTATTTGTATCAAGGCCTTAGTCTCTATTACCCTGAGCTTCCACTGAGAGGGATGGATATTCTTTATACAAAATTTCATATATGTTTTTTATTCTATGAGATGTTTTCTTCATTACCTATGGTCACATGTTTTTGATCATGTTGAGAGGAAGATCCTATTGAAAAAAACTCCCCCATGGATTCCTTTCTCCATAAGTGATTGGTCCTTTCTTGGTTTCTACCTAATATCGAGCACCCAGATTGACATTTGACTTGCTTTAAGGGGGTTCCCTTAGATTATTTGAATAAGGGCCCAATTCCCTATTTCTCTGAGGTTACATGGAGAGGGATGGATATTCTTCATAAAAAATTTCAAATATGTTTTTCTTCATTACCTATGGTCACATGGATTTTATCATGTTGAGAGGAGGATCCCTTTGAAAAAAAAATCCCCCATGGATTCCTTTCTCCATGAGTGATTGGGCCTTTGTTGCCTACTACCAGATATCGAGTGCCTAGATTGAAATTTGACCCTTTCTTTCAACCAACCATTTTCCATGTCTCTTCATTATCCTGGGCTTGAGGTTGTTTGGTATCCTCCTTCCTACAATCTTTGGAAAAGTGGCCATATTCTTCGAAAGACTTACATTTAAAAGGAATTTTCTTATAATCAATTTGTTTAATGTGTTGCCAATTATCAAGAGAGATTAGAACTGCTTCCAGTAACCCTTTCTCTAGATCAAACTCAATACATATCCTAGCACAAAATAACATGTTTCCTCTTGGTTTGGATTGATCTATATGTCATCCCACCATATTCCATATGCATATCAAAGCATCACCATAGAAATGGATAGGGAGGTGAGGAAGTCTTACCCAAATTGGCACAACTGAGGGTACATCATTCTCTAGACCAAAATCTGGAGAACAATTTTTCAAGTACATGACTCTAATTCCCAAAAAATATGGTTTGCTTTGAAATATCAGGTCTCAATACTCTTTTCTCTCGAAGAGAAAGCCATAAAAAACCCTACCATAGAAAAAATGATGAACTTGTCCTTTGATATGGGGTTTCCAATTATTTTGGATCCAGGAAGCCATAGTTCTAGGATAAGGATAAATCCAAATGAACTAACCAACTAAATCATGATCTATAAAATCCATATCTTTTCCCCTAATGAGGTTTTGGGGGGGATTTTTTCCTTGGGAGATTTTTCCAATCTCTTCACAAATTTTGTAGGATAATATTTGGAGGATTTTTCATAAGAAAAAACCATGGCCTAGAAGTCCAATGCTTTAGAATCGGGAGGGGTTCCCCCCCCCCCATCCAAGGGCACATCCATATCACTTAGATTGCATAGATGGATCATCGTAGGGTTTCTTATAATATTCCACAATTAATCCTCACTTCACTCCCGTAGCCTTTTTTCTAAATGTGTTGAGTTGATGATAAATACAAAATTATATCTTATCGTACTTCTCTAGAACTCAATTTGTCTCTTCAGCATGGGTGTGTTTCTCTATATAATTAAAATTTGAATGACTTATTATATAGTTCCTTGAAAAATCTTTCACGATTACAAAAATTCCTTCCCCTCAACCCACATTGATGTCTCAATCTATCCCACAGTGATGTATAGGGCACAACATAGTATGAAACTTGTGCTGACATAAGCATTTATTGGGATGATCGGTAGAGGATTACTCTATTTAATCTCCTACTAACAAATATTGATTCCTTTCACATTGGAATACCTATCACGATTGGCCTCTCCCCATAACCCTAAGTGCACATGATTTGTTAGCATAGGAATAGAATAAACCCATAGTGAACATGCTAGGACTCTCAAGATGAGAAGGAACCAACAATCCAGAAAAAACTCCACCCATACCAATTTTGATCTAATTCACTTCATAAGAGGAGAAGTCAAGATTTATCAGTGGATCTAAAGTGAATTGGTTTTGATCATTGAAAATAATTCACAAAAAAAATGTGCATATCCTATAAGAGAGCATGCCCAAAAGGCCCCACTCTATACAACATCATTAATTTCCCAAAGTTATGTAGAACAAGTTGTGTTTTGATGAGAGAGAGATGCCAATTTTATCAGTAAAGATAAGCTTAACATTGGAAGTCGTATAGATCGCATGAGCTCGAGCTCAAATTTCCTATGGTAAACTTCTTCATCGATATTTTCCAAATAAGGAGAGTATATTTTCCCATTGGAGATCAAGGAAGCCGTTGAAGATGAATCATGCACCAAAGATAACAAGTAGCCAATATTTGGTGTTTGTTAGATATAGGGTACAAAAATATCAACGATAAAAATATTGAATTTTAAAAGAGCCAAACAAACAAACCCACTGATACAAACTGAGATCTAGTTAAGGAGACCAAAAACATGCCACCAAATAACCATGACCACTAGGTCAATCACCAATCACTAAAGATGAAACAATTCTAGCATGTAGAGATAGAAAGTGAAGGCTCACTCAACATGCCACAAAACTCAATACAATTTGATCACAAACACATTTTAAAATTTTCATAATACAAGTGTCCAACTAATATCATGGGAAAATAGCCATGCTTCTCAGACCTCACCAAGCCTCACATGAATCATAGCATCAAAAAAATAGTATTCCATATGCAATTTTAAGCTTTGATACTACATAATATTTTGCATAATCATACCAAAAGATAAAAACCTACATGGCCACAAACAAGATGCAAATTATTCACATAAAATGGGTATTGGACATTATAAATGATGCATGATTAACAAAATCGATCAAGCACATAAAGATAAATTGAATAAACATGATCATCGTATGAAAATAGATGATAACTATGTTTATAGTGGAGAAAATATGAAAGGGAAAAACTCTACCCCCAAATGCTCTTTATCTTCTCATATGAAAATTTCAATGGGGAAAGGCCCCATTATATGGGTATTAGGCATAACCACCCCATTATTGAGGACCACTAACATTTTAAAAACATCATTAATGAAGAGAAATGAGATCAAATTAGGTACAGTATCATACCTATCTACATAAATGTCTATTGAGACAAGATTAACTAACTGGATGGATCATTATCATGATCAAATTTCATGTATACATCATAAGTGATTCATAGGGACATTTTTAGGGGGTCAATCACATTGAATATCATAAGTGCTTGCATCACTGTTAAAGGGAGTGGTAATTCAAATGTCCATAATTTTTATGCCAAACTTTGCTCAAATCATCATCTTGAGCAAAAATAACATAACGTAAGTGATGATGGCCCAAAGTTATCAAACATAGACAACCTAGTAAATGTTAAATTAAATATTAGTTTATAATGGTCAATTAGAAGTTAGACTTAGGCATTAATAAAGTCAAAGTGACTTTAGGTTAATTTATTTTCTTTTAGGTCAGATATTTTCTTTTAGGTTATATTTTCACTTTATCCCACATTCATAAAGTGGTTTGACTCTACTTGATTGTAACCTATATAAGAAATCTATTTTCTCTCTTATTTAATTGACTGAATAAAGACAGATAATGGTATTCAAGTTATCTTGGTTTATGTCTGTGCTCGATTTCTGTTACGTGGTATCAGAGCAGGGTTAGGGCCACGGAGTCCGGGAGCACGTGAAGACCTAGGGACTGTTGCCAGCAATGACGGATCAGGGGATCGCAGCACACTCAAGGATCCGAAAGGGTTTCGGATCAACCGGAGCTAGGTTCATTTGATTTTTTGGTTTTAAAATCTAGGTTTGAATTTTTTCGGGTTTTTCAGAAAAATTTGTGGTTTTAAAGCCAGGTTCACAGAATCAAATTCAAAAAAAATTTAAGGGTTTCGGGGCTGGATTTTTTGAAAATTATAATCATTCATACATCGTACGGAATTGATTTTAGCAGCAACAACCATCGATTTCTGAAGATCAAACCGCATGGAAAAATCCGTATGGATTTTTACACAGCAGCCTTTTTTTGTCATACGACAATTTAATTCTGCAACCCAAAAATTTAATTGAGTCGTACAAATTAATTCATCAGTATGGAATTTATTTGCAGCATATGGAAATTTTAATTTAGCAGCCAGATCGTACGGACCATCCATACAGTTCGTACGAACTGCCATTTGTTTTGCTAATCTCTGCAATTTCTAAGTTTTAACTGAAATTTCTCTCAAATTTTGTCAATTTGGACAGTTTGGAGAACAAATTGGCATGTTCTTACCCAAATTGGTGCCCAACTTCGAAGATCTGGTGTTTTTTACTGCTAATTTCTTGAATTAGCAGATTTGAGGAGAAATTGGTTTATTTGGAGCTAGTTGAGGGAAGATTGCAGGTATTTTTCCATTATTTATCTGCTAAGTTCAGTATTTTATGATCATCTATGGCTACATTGACCAAAATCATGTTGGAAGGCAACCAAAAGTTCACTGGGAAGAACTACAATCCCTGGAAGCAACGCATGTTGGCCATTTTTGCGTACCGATGCCCGTCAAATGTTGTTCTAGGCACAAGTCCTCATCTTACGGTTGCAGGTAAAGACCAGGACAAGTTTGATGGCCAAGATAGAGAGTTCATGATGCTGATCAAAATGTTCGAGACAGATGAGATGCTACCTGAGGTTCAGAATAGGAATATTGTCGCAGTGATCTGGAAACAGTTGAAAGAGACTCATGAGATTTTAGATAAGGGTTGAGGATTCTTTTTAAAGAATATGTTGTTCTTGATCAATATGAGTGAGGGTTCCTCTCTCCAAGAGCACTTACTCAAGATCAAGGACATACGGGAGCAGTTGGAGGCCATTGGTTGAAATATGGTAGAAGAGAACATGGTGGTGATCATGTTGAACAGCTTGCCAGGGTCCTACGAGCACTTCATTGAGACCCTAAACATCAGAGCTATAGACATTGACCTAAAGTTTGGAGAGATATCCAATAAGCTCTTGCAGAAGGACAGGTGGAAGAAGCAGTTTGGGAGTAGTAGTGAGACAGAGGGTTCAGAGAAGGCCTTTGTAGACAAAGCTAAAGGCAAAGGCAAATGGGTAAGGAAAACCAGTCCAGGCAATGGTGAGGATGCCACCAAAATCTTGAAGACCATCACTTGTCATTACTATGGCAAGAATGGCCATATGAAGAAGCACTGCAGAAAGTGGTTGGCAGATCAGAAGCACACCCAGGGAGGGTCTCAACAGAAGGCCCATGTCGCAGAGCACATGGAGGAGAAGGAGGCAGCCTTCTATGCCTTTATGGCCTGTACACAAGCAGATCAGTCCAAGTCATATGCTTGGTTTGTTGATTCAAGTGCATCCAGACATTTCACCAATCAGAAATATTGGTTCACAGAGTTTACACCTAGTCCATCCAAAGACTCGGTGATCTTCAGTGGAGGTGAGGAGTATACTATAGTCAGGAAGGGGAATGTTCATATTTCCTTCAGAGGAAATATGCTTATGTTTCTCAACGTCCACTATGTGCCAGGTATGGATCTTAATCTACTCTCAGTTAGTTAGATTATGAGGTACTCTCCTCACTTGGATGTCAACTTTAGCAATCACAAGTGTTATATTGTTGACAATAATATCAAGAAGATCATTGCTCTTGGTGTGGAGGACCATGGTCTATTCAGATTGGTGGATATTGAGCAGGTCACATAGCATGCACTGGAAGGGAAGAGTGAATCATACATCTACACACTATGGAATCAAAGGTATGGGCACCTCAATTTTACCTACCTCTCTCAGTTGGCATGAGAGAAACTGGAAGATGGACTTCCAGACATTTAGCAGAAGATTCAGGGAGTTTGTGGAGCTTGCTAGGTAGGGAAGCAACATTGAGTGCCATTTGATGAAGGACAATCTTGGAAAGTGTATAGGGTCCTTCAGTTGGTTCATGCAGATGTATGTGGACCAATGAACATGGAATCAATCACCGGTGCCAGGTATTTCCTTCTGTTTGTTGATGATTTCAATAGGAAAATGTGGGTGTATTTTTTGAAGTTGAAGTCTAACATGTTTAAATAATTTCAAAAGTATAAAGAATTAGTCAAGAATGAGTCAGGTTTTCATATTACCTCTCTTAGATCTGCTAATGGTGGAGAATTTTGCTCCAAAAAATTCAATAATTTTTGTGTTAAACATGGGATCAAGAGACAATACACCACACCCTATACTCCACAGCAAAATAGGGTGGTTGAAAGGAGAAACTGCACTATCACAGAGATGTCTAGATGTATGTTGCAGAACAAGTGTGCTCCTAATAGGTTTTGGGCAGAGGCAGTGTTCACAGCAGTGTACTTGCTGAATAGATCTCCCACGATGGAAGTAAAGTAGAAGACTCCAAAGGAAGCATGGTTTGGAAGAAATCCCAAAATAAGTCACTTGAAGGTCTTTGTTTCTATTGTTACACTTGGATTCCAGCTGTGAAACGAACCAAGTTAGATCCGAAGAGTAAGAATATGATGCTTACAGGGTACAATGACACCCATAAATCTTACAGATTAATTGATGTTGACACTAATAAGGTGATCTTTAGCATATATGTTGTTGTTGATGAGGAGGTTGGACCCTTCCATACTCCTCCCACATTCAGAGTTACTGAGCAGCCAGAAGTCATTGAAGATTCAGGTGTCAAGCTTCCGATAGCTCCACCTGAAGGGGGGGAATATTCTAAGCATGATGATGAGGAGCCAGAGTAGGATGAGTCTCCTAGTTCAGTCAAATTAGTACATTTTGAAGCAGGAAGCCCAAGTCATGGTGGCAATAATAGCTTGGCAAGCAGAGATTCCAAAAGACCCAAGTGGTGGCACAACACCATTGGAGATGTTCAAATAGGAGATATGATCGAGGGAATATCATCATGAGGTAAGAGTAAACAACAGACTGGCACAGACAACTTTTCTCTTATGGCCAATATTCAGGAGATCTATGAGCCTCGGGTATTCAAGGAAACAAAAGGAAGACCTGAATGGGAAAAGGCCATGGAGGCCGAACATGAAAGTTTGATGAAAAATCAGACTTGGGATCTCACATCTCTTCTATTAAGGAAGAAACCCATTGGCTGAAATGGGTGTACAAGGTCAAGAACAAGGAAGATGGTACACTTGACAAGTACAAAGCACAGTTAGTTGCGAAAGGATTCTCTCATCAAGAAGGCATTGACTATGAGGATACTTTTGCTCCTACAGTGAAGATGAGCACTATTCGTCTTGTTCTAGCCATGGTAGCACAGCAAGGCTAGAAGGTCCACCAGATGGACGTGAAAAGTGCCTTCCTCAATGGAGATTTGAAGGAAGTGGTATACATGTGCCAACTAGAGGGGTTTCAGGTTGCAGGGAAGGATCATCTAGTTTGCAGACTAAAGAAGGCTCTATATGGTCTGAAATGGGCACCAAGGGCGTGGTACATCAAGATTGATGGGTATTTGGTTCAACAGGGGTTCCAGCAGAGTCCTTCAGATTCCAACTTATATGTAAAAAGAGTTGGTAATGACATCATTCTTTTGGTTGTTTTTGTGGATGATATCATTATTACAGGTAGTGAGGAAGATGCAATTACATGGATCAAATCCAACATGAGCAGAGCATTTGACATGACAAATCTAGGCCTCCTACACTATTGTCTGTGTGTAGAAGTTTGGAAAACAGGGAGCGGCATTTTTGTCTCAGAAGCAAAGTATGCCATGAGTTTGTTGGATAAGTTTAGGATGGAGGATTGCAAAATCTCCCCTACAACTATGGAGAAAGGGATGAAAATATCAGCCAATACTGACTCAAAGGCAATCAGTGAGTCACTATACAAATAGCTAGTGGGTAGCTTGATATATCTTATAGCCACTACACCTAAACTGAGTTTCGTTGTAAGCTTCATTTCCATATTTATGAAAGCACCGAAAGTAGAGAACTGGACATCATCGAAGTGAGTGATGAGATATGTGAAAGGGACACTTGACTTTGGTATTTTGTACAACAGGAGAAAAGACCCGAGGTTTTGTGGGTATACAAATTCATATTGGGAAGGTTCTTTTGATGACAGAAAATCCACTTCTGGATATGTCTTCAGCCTTGGCATGGGTGCAGTCACATGGACCAGCAAGAAACAGCATGTAGTCACCCTTTCATCGACAGAAGCAGAGTATCGAGGAGCATTGAAAGGTGCATGCAAGGAAGTTTGGCTCAGGAGAATGTTATCATATATGCAGATGCAGTAGAGAGAGCCTACACCCTTGTTCTGTGACAATCAAGGGGTAATGAAACTTGTCAAGAATCTAGTCTTCCATGAGCGTACCAAACATGTTGATACACAATGTCACTTCATCAAACAGCTTGTAGAAGATGGAACTATTGAGCTGTAGTATTTTCCTATAGAGGATCAAACTGCAGACATTTTCACTAAGTCTTTGGGTCCCGAAAAGCATGTTAAATTTCGGAAGAAACTTGGTGTAGTCAGTAGATTGACCATTAAGGGAGGGTGTTAAATTAAATATTATTTTATAATGGTCAATTAGAAGTTAGAATTAGGCATTAATAAAGTCAAAGTGACTTTAGGTTAATTTATTTGCTTTTAGGTCAAATATTTGATTTTAGGTTATATTTTCACTTTATCCCACATTCATAAAGTGGTTTGACTCTACTTGATTGTAATGTATATAAGAAAGTTATTCTCTCTTATTTAATTGATTGAATAAAGACAGATAACCTTATTCAAGTTATCTTGGTTTCTGTGTGTGCTCGATTTTCATTACAGTAAAATCATTAACATTGTCAAAGGCTATTACATGCTTTAAATCTTGGATATATCTAATTAAAACATGAAGAGGTGAAAACTTGACAACATTGCCTTCTCTAGAGTGAGTGATCTAATATATTAAAATAAGATGCAAAGAATATCGTGAGCGCAAAATACATTATTAAATTGACCACAATCTAGATCAACAATGCCTAATACTAAAACATCTAGGCACCTACTATCACCAACAAAATTTTTGGTGATGTAGTCATTAATAGCATAAAACATGATTTCATCCTTAACCATGTGATGAGAATCCTCATAATCTAAGATCTGCTCATTAAAAAAATGAATTTAGTGTGTTTAAGAAGAGGAATAAATAGGAGGATCCAATTAAATGCTATGCTTATTCATGGCAGCATCCAAAGCTTCCATTTTCTAAGGATGTGAGTCTATACAATCATCTATCTAGAGAAAGGTACAATGCTTCACAACGTCCTTTCCTTTAGACTTGGATCCGTGTTCAATATTTATGGAATGGGAATTTTCACTAGATTTGGCAACTTTGTCACTATTTCGACTTCTTAGACTAATTCAAATGCCTCGAAATTGCTTTTGTTGCACCACCAAATCTTTATTTTGGTTACCTATTGATTCAATGGAACTAGTACGCAAGAGCTTATCATACTTGTGAATTAATTATTAACAATCATTTTAATTGTATACATTTCACAATAAAAATACAAAGCTTATCTAGTGGAATAAAATGTAGTGACAAAAAGATAATAAGGTACATGAAGGTTCTAAATATGGTTAAAATCATTTGTTTATCATGCCAGCTTATAGATGCCACAATTGCCAAAATAAAACCTCAAATTATTAAACTTATAGATGTGATATTCAATGTGATCAAAGTCTCCAGGATATAAAGCAATTAGTTTATTCTCTCATTGATGAGTTCGAGTCATGTTATATTTTCCAAAGAGATGATCGAACTTGAATCAAAATTCTTGTGGAGTATCAATGTTTAGAGAATAATACTTGAGATCTTCAATAATCGACATGATAATGAGCTTGTTTGCTTCATCATTTGTGTTCAACCACTTGGATAGAATTTAGGGAATCTCATGATAAAGTATGTGATATGTTATAATTCGTTAATCCTCACTAGATCCTCCATATACAATTTCCAAGAAAAATAGTTGTTATTGGTAAAGAAAATGTCCTTTCAAGTCACCATAGTGACATACAGTGATCAAATTGATTCAAAAAGAGAAACTAATAACACCACTAGAAAGTACACGAATATTAAGCACTTGAAAATATTCCCTTATGAGACATATGTCCTTGAAAAATTACAAAAATGGGGACAAAGGAAATTGTCTATGAAATCTCTAAAAACATATAGCCCCAATTTGTAAAATTCACATAAACAAACTATACCTATGTGTAGAACTCAAAAAATAAACCAAGATAATAAAAAAATTGCACTACAAAATTACACCATATGGAAAAGATATCAACATTTGAAAATGAGGTCCCAAAATTGTAAACTCAACAGAGAGGGTTCCTCCCCAAATGATAATGTGGCATTTTAACTAGGTGATCATTGTACAATGACATTGCAATAATGACTACAAAACTGATAGCATTCTAGTGTTCTAGTCGGTTGACATGGAAAGGTCATATTATTGACATTGCAAGTTGTGTGGATCTGATTGGCATGGAAAATCACATGGCACTCTACTCACTGTCATTTTCGCAAGAGACACATGGTGGTCAATGAATATGGTGGTAGGGGTTATTCCCATGAGGTTGATAGTATCAAGGTCACTAACACATTTCACTACACACACTAGATTGCCTATAACATTAGCTCTTCTTGTGATCGAGATCAAGGTTGATTTCAATAGTGATGAAGGAAATTTTTATCACATTTGAATATTTTCTCTCCATCTACACAATGCAAATTAACACCAGTATTTTGTGTTCAAAGGCTTCCAAATCCATCCAAACAAATCTAAAATTGGAGTTGAAGTGCTTCCAAAATCAACACTTGAAGGTACAAGGTCATTGTTATGCTCTACTAAAATATCTTTATCCAAGAATCAATATCACCATACTCTTATATATAAATAGATCAATTTAGAAGGGCTAGTCATTTGTTTTGTTGAAAAAGGCCTCCATTTGTTTAGATCTGACGATTTTTCTTTAGAAAACAATGATCACCCAAAAGTTTGTAAGGGTCCACAAATCATTTTCTTGTTAGTTTAATTTCTAGTCATAAGAGTTTCCTTTTTTCCCACACCCCTTTTTTTATTAATCATTTCTCCTTGTTTCAAGATCCATTGGGTTTTTGTGCCCCCTAACACCACTACTATTTAGCGCTTTTGACCTTATTTTTTCCCATAATCATTGTTGCATTTTTATGATGCTAACTATCATTATTAAAGTCACTACCCCAACACCTTTTCTCCAAATCAACCTCTCCTTTGTTCTAGCAACATCCTTTTTAATGTCCTTCATCACTACGAATACTATGACATTTGGGGTCAAAAAACGACACTTATTTTGACATTAGTTTCGGCACAAGATATTTGTCATTTTGGGCGTAGAAATTCATTGTATTTATAAATATATATTTTTTACAAACATGTATTTATCTTTGTTAATCAAATGTTTTATTATCATGCTAGAAATTTGTTTTTTGAATGTAGTATTAGTTACCATGTTTGTTTATTACCTTGTTTAACGTCGATATATTGACTTTAAAATGTCAAATTTGCAATAATTTATATCTAAAATTGAAAAATAATAAATGCATTACTGCAAAGATCTCATCAAGAAATTTCTAACAGTATATTGTGCACCTAAAACAAAGTTCATATAAGAAAGTTATGGCCCTAGAAAGTAGCATTCAAATCCAACTTCTTTAGACCCTTACCTTTTTCTCTCAATAATAAAAATCCATACAAATGACTATTGGAAATGGTGATAAATATTTTAATTATACTTTATTCCTAATTAAAGGACTTAATATGTTCACATAACATAATATTAAAGCAAATATAAATCAAATGAAAACATCCTCCATTTTCAAATTTCGCAAGCAAAAAATACTCTATTTGTCAATAAAAACACTCTACTTACCCTAAATTATGTCATTCTTTCATTCTCTTTTAACACTTTTTCCTCTCATCTCCAACCCAAGGTTTTTATCTCAAAAGGGAAGGATTTTGTTTACCCTCAAAGAAGGGTAGGCTTGCTTGTGGAGGATGGCTTCTCAACCCATGGATATAATCTCCTCCAATGATTTTTATATTCTTGTTATAGAATTTTTTTATTGAATTTAGTATTCATTCTTTATAGAGATTTATCTCTTACAATTAGCTTATTTTTGTTGCAACCAAACAATGGAAACTTATCTAGGCCATGTTTTCTATTGGTAATTGTCTTCTTCCTTTATTGGTTTTGTTATTATAAAGTTGCATGGGCATAACCCTTATATTTTTAGTTTCTTGTAGCAGGGAAGGTGATTTTTATATTAAGTGGATGGATTTATTCATATGATGGTCTCCATTTTTTGTGAAAGGATTCACCCCTCTTAATGGGGAACCCCTATACAATGGGTGAGAATATTTTTTTCCCTTGAATGGATTTTTTTCTCACCATAAGGGTGTATCCATTGCATATCAAGGTGACCCTTTTAAAATGGTCTTCATCCTTTCTTCAATGGAAAGGCATTTAAATCCATGCCAAATCTTGAACCACCTATCCACCCATCCCACACAAAAAAAATACACTTAAAAACTTAAAAAATATTTGCAGGAAAACTCATAAAAAATTCATTGCAAAAAAACCCTTAGGCAATAGCTTTTACAGAAAACAAAGAGGGTTAAAAACCCGATCTTGTAAATTTTTTAGTGCATAATTAGGAATTTTAAGTTTTAAATAAATGTTTATTTTATATTTGATTTTCTCTTCATTTGTTGGTTTTGGGTTTTTATTTCATGTTTTTCCATGTATGCTCATACATGCTTGATAATTTTGTGTAGTGAAAATTATAGTTTTTGAATAGGGCTTCAAGTAATATCGTGGAAGCCACATGGGTGCACTTAATAGGTATTTATTTTTTTATCATTTTGGTATATTTTATCATTAACAAGATTAAAAGTATCTTGAATATGCAACCTATGCAGTTTTCATACAAAATATTTGTAAAAATGCATATATGAAAGGCATGAAGTTTTCATGCAAAGTGTTTATAAAAATCCATGTACAAAAGGCATGACAGTTGTATTTAAATGATTGTAGAAACGTCTAAGCCAAGCCAATGTAGTTTACAGGCAAAATGACTAAAAATTCTCAACAAAGGCAGGGACTTGTAATTTAATCTATGTTACTTAACATATGTAAATCATTGAAGTATTTCATTTTGTTACAACTAAATGATGATTTAATTTGGTATCTTAAAATTATGATAACCAATGTAAATATATCTTGTACACGTTCTCTCTTCAACATTAACGTGTCTTCTATTATGGTTAAGGTAGTCACATTCATTGTCCTTCAAATATGTAGCTTCCAAGGGTCTTAACTTTCACGTATAAACATTTCTTTAAGAAAAGGATACACCGTTGGAAATCTCTCGGTGAGCTCTCTCTGGTAAATTATTATTTTCCCAAATTTTACCAAGGAAACATTGAAATATCGATGTTTTAATGTTGAAAATGTAATGTTAAAACGATCGATTCTTTGTATAAATTGTATTTTTTAAATTGCATTATACAAGAAAATATTGACATATCGACGTCAGTAACATCAATATATTGACATTAACATAGTGGAAATAGAAACATTTGTAATACAACATTAATTCCCAAATTCAAGATTTCAGAAAAGAGAAATTTTGTTGTTTTTACATCAATTTAACATGGTAATTTGACCCTAAGTGTGGTAGTTTAAAGTGTCCACTTATTGATAGATATGAACACTGGCATTTTCCTTCTCAACACTCTTTCCTTCTATCAGTGTTGACCTCATCATCCTCGAAGATCACGCCACACCTCAAGACCACCGACCTCATGGGTGTCACCCTTGTCGCATTTTCATCCAACCAAAGACACCACAAGGCCCTTGTCACAATAGTGACCCATAGACCACCACATGCACTACGACATCAATAGTATGAACTTATCAATTCAATGGATCTTATCATTTCCACATCAGTGTATGCATACCCTACACTACCACATTATCATACAATAGTGTGCCACATTAGTTATTTGAGAGGATCCCTCAGTTATTTCTATTGAACCCATGTACAGAAGCATCTGAATTAATATAAGAATGCTTTGACTCAATTTCATAGTGTTGTTATGGTCATTGTTTGCATCTATTGAATGGTATGTTTACAGTTTTCTTATATGCTCTGTTTGCATTTGTTTCAATGCTTATGTGCATGATTTCATGTTGAATGTATGAAGTCTATGAGAGGGAGAGTATGAGTTTCAATTGTTTCTCTTCCTGATAATTCCTGTGAGGAGTGAAGTGAAGGTCCACAAGGAGTGCGTTGACAAGTTTCTGAGTTTTACCTCAGAAAAGCTCAGGAGAGATAGAGTTGTTCTTATACCAACATAAGTGCAAGTATAGCACAGAGCTGTGCAAGGTGTGCACAGGACGGATTGAAGCCTTAKACTTTTCCAACCCAAGGGAGTGGTTGAAGAACTGTTGTCGCAGAAAGTGCGCAGATTTGGAGTGTTTGGATAACCGAAAGTTATTGTAGAAGCCGCAAGGAGTGCATGCAAGATTCCATAGAATCCTTGATTTGTAGAAGAGATCAATCTCTGGAAGGATAGAGACTTCAAGGAGTTCAAAGGAAAGACGAGGGTCGAAGTCACCTTGCAGAAACCAAGCTCAGGAGGAAAGACGTTGAATTCTTTAGAAGAGAACCATCGAGAACCTGAACGGACGGTGGAAATTCTCAAAGGGGTAATTGCATATATTCATGGACTCTTAGATCCAGTGGAGTTGCAGGAAGGTTAAAGGTGGGAGTATTTTGACATTTGCAATCTCGGGAGAGATAGCAGTCGTTAGATCTAAAAGGGGCGAGAATCGTCGATTTTTCGCATTGAATTTCAGCATTTCAGAAGTCATAAGTGTGGAGGAAGTTGTGACTCAGACGTCGCGAGTCGTGAAATCCCGAAGTGATAAGGGTCATCGGATCATGGAAGGTTCAAGATCATTGATATGTTGGAAGGAAGTCACGAATTCGGACTTCGAGAAAAGGGAGAAGAGTTGCATCGTGAACTTGTAAGTCATGAAATCCCAACGCGCTCGGAGGTGGACCCCAGGGTTCAACTGATCCAGATTTTAGGAGAAAAACGAAATGAATATAGATTATTAATAGGTGTTTAACACAAAATAATAGAGATACAGAAAAATC
>JASDQU010883915.1:2670-13614 GCA_032191745.1 Picea mariana | reverse complement strand
AAACAAATGTTCGTCAGGTAAATCATCATCTACATGAGTCGCTTGTTCTTCATTATGAATTCTAGAAATTAAATCTGCTACGAAATTTGTATTTCCTAGTCTATCTAAGATAGTTTAATATTAAACTCCTGCAACAAAAAAATCCATATAGTCACTCTACCATTGGTTATAGGTTTGTTCCTTAAGTACTTAATGGCAGAGTGGTTGGTGAATGAAGACCTCATACCTAGTGATGTAGTGTCTAAATTTATTAATTTCATACATGACTGCTAAAAATTCATTTTCTAAGATGACATAGTTTTATTTGGTTGGTGATAAGTTCTTGATAATGAAGTAAATGGCATGGGATGACTAATTCTCTTGCTACCCCAACACAGCTCCAAGAGTTGTGTCAGAGGCATCAATGGAGATGTGGAATGGAAGAGACCAATTTGGTCCCCTCAAAATTGGTGCCTCTATAAGTTTTTATTTTAGTACTTCAAAAGCATGTCGGTAATGGTCATCCCAAGAAAAGTCAACATCCTTGGTGAGTAAGTTAAATAAAGGGGCAGTTATTCTTGTAAATGTTCTATAAATCTTCTATAATAATCAACATGTCCTAAAACGCTTCTTACATCTTTTGGAGATTTCGGGACTGTGAGCTTTGATATGATCTCAATATTTTTCGGATCAACTTGAATTCCAGCACTAGATATGAAATGGCCAAGAAAAATACATGCAGTCTACAACATACGACATTTATCATCATTCAAAACAAGGTTAGTTTCCTAACACCTTATCAAAACCTTTTCTACATTCTCCAATGCTTCAAGAAAAGTATCACCATATATAGAGAAATCATCCATATAAACTAACACGCAATCATGGATCAAATCAGAGAAGATAGCTAGAACTTCTCTCTGGAAGGTGGCATGAGCATTACACAGTCCAAAGGGTGACTTTATAAGTGTATGTCCCCCATGGACATGTGAAGGTTGTCTTGTCCTGATCCTTGGGTGCAATTTGTATCTGGTTATAACCACTAAAAACATCGAGAAAAGATAAATACTTTTTGCTAGCTAATGTGTCTAAAACTTGGTCAATGAATGGAAGGGGGAAATAATCCTTTAAAGTGGATTTGTTGATTTCTTGATAATCGACACAAATACGCCACTTACAATTATTTTTAGGTACAATGCCAAGGGGTGAGATCCATTGGATGTCTGAAATTGGGTAGATAAAATGGGCATCAAGATTTTTTTGTAATTCTTCCTTCACAATTAACATAGTTACCAACTTAACGAGAACTTTACGGAGTTCTCGTTTTTTGGGGGGGGGCAAGTTTTTTACCTCGTTTTTAAAAATGGTGCTACCGGTAGCACCCCCTCCATTTTTAGGTGGTTTGTTTATATTTTAAATTTTTTGATACATAACGTTTCCACTTTGTTTTTTTTAATGCTCGTTTTTTCATTTATTTTCAAATTGTTCAATTTTTTTTTTCTTTTTTCTCAACGATGTTTTTTCATCTATTTTCAAACTTTTCTATTTTTATTTTTATTCAATGGTGTTTTTAATCATATTTCATTGCTACATCCAATGTTAAAATTATTGTACACCATTTATTTTTTTGAAATTAAGATTTTTCATATAATTATCTGTCCTTAATTAAGTTATGGTTCCATACATTTTAAATATAGTGGAAAATATCATTTTTAACACATTTTTTTTTACCTTACTTCAATACATAAAAAATAATTGTAGTTAAATAACACTAGTTTTAAATATTTAGAAAAAAATATAATTCATTTTTTTTGGATCAATTAAAAACTAAAAAAAAATAAGAAAACAAGCAGAATTGAAATTTAAAAAACAAATTTATATGAGAAAAAACCATTGAAGAAAAACCTAAAAAACTAAAGAGGAAAAGAAAACCATAAAATTATATATATATATATATATAGTAAGAGAAAATAAGAAAAAGGTTAAAAAAAAATTATAGTCCAAAAAAATTAAAAACATATACACCAAAACCCCAAATTAAAAAACTTAAAATAAAAATTTTAATACAAAATTTAAATAAAAATTAACAAAAATAAGTTGAAAAACCTTAAAACTACAACAAAAAATTAAAATTTATATCAAAAGCCTTAAAAAATAAAATTTACACACAAAAAAATCATAAACATAAACAATGTTATAATATAACATTGTTATATTATAATAGAGTTATAATATCTATATCTATGGGACCTGGGCCAGGTCTACGGGGTGGCTGGGGTGATGCCCAACCCTGGGCTAGGTCTACGGGGGGGTTGGGGCTGGGGCGATGCCCAACATCACCTCAAACGCACCCCCCCCACCTCGCGGGCCTGGCTCAGGTCCCATAGATATTATAACTCTGTTATAATATAACATTGTTATAATGTTATAACATTGTAACATTATTAACAATGTCATATAGTTACATATTTATTTTCAAAAAAAAAATTAAATAAATTTGTAGCTTAGGTAATATTAGTGTTTTTCGTTAATTTTTTTTTATTTTAGATGTTTTTTTTTAATATTTTATTGAATTTTGATTATTTTTCAGTTTTTTTTTCTCATTTTTTTTTTGTAAGTTTGAAGGGATTTTTTGCTCTTCTTTTTAACAAAAAATCGTATTTTTGTTTTTTAAATTATTGTTTTCCGGGGAAATTTTATTTATTTTTCATTTCTTTCTAGTTTTTCTTTGTTTTACACCATTTTGTTAGGTCATAAAATTTCTTAGCTCATATGTTTTGAATATGGTGAATAGAACAATACTTTTAAGAAATTATTTATGTTTCATTCAATGTAACTTGTATTTACTGTTTTATTATTAAAAATAAAAAATTATTAAAAAGTGACGTTGAATTTTTAAAGTATATTGTGATATTTTCATGGCATTATGTATTACCTTGTGCTTTGCGTGATAATAACATTTAAAAAGTAAACATTTAAGGGTTTCTTTTATGATTTTGTTTACAGTAATGATGCGTTCTTTTACCACATTATAAAAATGTGTCATTTTCATACCCCAATTTTAGAATGGGTGCTATCGGTAGCAATACTTTTCAATTTGATGGTTGATTTTGAGGTTTTGGTTTTAATGGTACCAAGTGATAAAAATATGATTTCAAATGATCTCAAAATTTAACATTTTGAAAAAAAATAAAAAAATTCAAAAACATCTTATTTGTTTTTAGGTGCTGATATTAAGGTTTATTTGAGCTACTATCTAAGTTTTGAAGCCCATGTTTGAAAAATGTTGTAATTTTGACCCCGTTTTAAAACATGGTGCTACTGGTAGCGCCACTTTTTGATTTGGGGGTTGATTTTGATGTTTTTTATGCAAAAATGTGGGTTTTTGGGCCAAAGTTCTCGTTTTGAGGTCACAGTTCTCATTAAGTTGGTGACTATGTTAATTTCTTTGAGAGCAGGGTTCATCCGCCTTTGTGGTTACCTAATAGGTCAGGCATTCTCTTGAATATAGACATGATGGGTACAAGTGTAAAGATGAATTCCCTTCATATCGTGATAGCTCCACGCAAAGTCATTTATGTGTTTTTACAACATTTTAAATAATTGTTCCTGCCAAGAACTGTCAAGTTGAGAATTTATATGTAAGAATTTACCCGAATTAATCTCAACAGGAATTGTGCTTGATTCTGTCATATCAGTGGCTATCGCAGAAAGTTGTAGTGATGAGGAAGTATTCAAGTCATAATTTTCTTGAAAGTCTAAGCTAAATATATGATCAAGAGATAAATCAAAATTTTCCAAAGGATCTAAATTGACTAAGAAACTCTGAATCTGGTCTTCTTTAGTGAGGGCTTTGAATTTCATAATCTGATTTATTGCATAAATATATTTAACATTTTCTCCATCACTATTGGTAGTGTCTAGCCATAGGGTGTTTTTAAGCTCATGAGCGGATTTGGCGAGGGATATAAAGATACTTTTTTCATTGAGTCTCCATGAGAAATAATCATGTTCCCAGACCTACAACCAATGAATGCATTTGTGGTGTCCATCCATGGCCTTCCCAAGATAAGGGGATGACCTCCTGAAGGAGTTTTGGGTTGCAAGATCGTAAATTCAACATGATACCCTCAAGATTCTAAGGAAACAATCACATCATCTAACATACCCTCAGGCTTGATCTTGGATCTGTTTGTTAACTCTAAAACAATGGGTGTAGGAAGAAAATTAAGTAACTATAATTGCTCCATGGTTTGCAGTGTCATGATATTGATGGAAACCCCTAAGTCAATAAGAGTGTTTGGAATGAGAACATTATTGATGCATAATGAAACAATCGGGTTTCTAGAATCTCGATATTTTTCTACAAATGTTTGTCCTGACATGAGATCTGTTGATCTCCCCACAAATTGAATTTTGGTTGGTTCATCTTCTTTCTTCTGGGTTTATTTACACAAATTTCCCTAATGGTTTTAGCATAGATTGGTTTATCTTTAATGGCTTGTAGTAGGGGAACTTTGATGCAAACATTCCTTAATTTAGAGACCAAGTCAAACTCAGGATGAATAATTGGTTTTTCCAAACTTAACCTCTCTGGGTAGGGAGGCAAACTGGATATTCGGGGAAGCTATAAATGTGGGGAAGTTTTCTTTATTTCAACATTATCATTTTTTTTGTTTGGGAGTTTCCTCCTCTGACTCTTTCTCAATGATTATAGGAGAGCTCTTATTGAACACCTTTCCTGACCTAAGTTGAATTTCTTGTAAGTCCACTAGGTAGGAAAGGGTTGTAACTCAACATTGAAAGCAGGCTGAGATACCTTTTTATTGGGGTTAGGAAGTGTCTATGTAGGAAATTATGTAGGTCATGGAGGTTGGGGTGGTGTAAGTTGTAGTTGTTGAGGTAGTATAGTTAGTTGTGTTTATGGTTGTGTGGAATATGGATTTTGTGGATATTATTGAGGTGGTGGCATAGGGTATGATGGTTGTGGGGGAGTAGGATAGGTATAGGTAGGCATGCTCCCATAGTTGGGTTCTTTCCATCCTTGTTGCCAATTACAGTTGTGAACCTGTTGTTGGGGCCATCCTTACCAGGGCATGGTAGGGTCCAAATATTACAGTTGATACTATTCGTTAGGAAAATATGAAGTAAACTCAGATGTAGGATTTGAAGTAATACCCGGTACCCTTGGTTTCCAAGGTCTTTTTGGTGCAAGTGTACATAATTTTTCGGTTTCTTGATTCTCCCCTTGATATACTACTTTAATTCCAGGTAGAGCGGGACATTGCTCTATTGGATGGTCTCCTGCAAAAATGGCACATATTTAATAGCATCAAGATGGCATTCTCTTAGTGATTGATTTTCTCTGCATTTAGGACAAAAAATGGAAAGAGATACTTTTTCATCTTCTTATTTCTTAGTTGTAAACTAAGAGTGCAAAGAAGATCAATTTTAATATTTTCAAACAAATTTCCTAATTCAGCCCCGGTGACACCATTAGTAGCAGATTTGGTGACTTTGGAAAGAGTGTCCCTTGATCCTTTGTTATATCTGGCCTGGATCTGAGGACACCTTCTACAAAATTCACAAATTTCTTTAAAGTTTAGTTGAGAGACATCAGCAGATCCCATTAAGTTGAGAAAATTTATTGATTTGTCTAATAGACCTCTCAAGAAAATGGTTCTGATTATTTCTAGTTCTAACTTGTGTTGTTTAGAGCTTTGAAGATTAAATACAAAAACTTCTCAAGATAGTCCTCGAGAATTTCTTCCTCTTTCTGTGTCATTTTAAAGATTTCTTCTCTTAATTCCCTAGCCTTACAGTAACCTTGATACTTCTTGAGAAAAATTTTATGCATTTGTTCTCATGTTCTAATGGTATCCCCACTCAAATCCATAAACCAGTGGAGAAATACATATTTAAGGGTGGTCAGAAATAACCTTAACTTTTTTGCATCAGAGGTATAATCATAGCTATGACAAAGAATATCAAATTCAAAAAGAAAAGAGTCATGGTGTTCGCTTACCATCCCATGGAAGTGAGGTAAGACTGACGGATTGATATTCTTCATTTTCACATTTGTTTTAGGATATACTATAGGAAACCCAAAAGTTACCCATTTAGCTCTATGTACTTCACCTCCATCATTGCTATGTATCTTTCCTTCTCCTTCAACCATGTGTATGTTCCTGAATGCACTGTACTTTAAAGGTGTGTGTGGAGATATTGGTTCCAGGATTGGATTGAAATCTTATTCTTCTTTATTTGATTGGCGACCTAAGCAGCGTACTACCTCTGGTTCTATTGTAGGATTTGTTGGAAGAACAATGGGCTTCTTAGATGAACTTGTTGTGGGATTATATTCGGTGGAACTTCCTTTTGGAATCATACCTTCTTGTTCACCTCATGTCGAATTTCTTGCCAACAAGTTAGTATTTGAAGGAGTCTTTTTGTCTGGTGAAACTACTCTAATTGTTCCCCTAAATCTACCTCTATTGTCCCTAGCTCTATTTATACAATACTAACATAGCTTTAGAACTAATGAGATGGTGTACTCACTAAAGTGAAGGTGTTTGGCTAGAACCCCTTCTTAAATTATGAAGTACAGGAACCTTTGTGTCTTACCGTTCACCGTCCCGCCAGATCTAGAAAGCTAGTATTCTAAGGAAATAAATCACAAAAAGAAAATTTTTATTCTAAATCATGCAAGAAAAATAATCCATAGAAGTACTACTCCCTTCTAGCGTCTTCCCGACAACGATGCCAAATATGTTGGGTTAATTAATTGACTAAATTGTTGAACATATAATCATCAATCTAAGGGCGTAAGATTAGATATGCCAACATTGTATGTGTAGGGAATAGGATTAAAATGAATATCTAATCTATGGAAAAGAACATGAAACTAGCAAATCATGGGGAAATTGTTCATTGGGAAAAAAAACAAGAAACTGCCCCGCTGACACAAGCTACAATATTTCACTCAAGCATCTCCTGAGTGTTCATGTAAGCAATTCAAAGGGAAGATCTCATTCCCACCTTCAAGTGACTATGTTATTGTGATGTCAGAAAGAAAACAAAAAATATTGTATTCCTACTTGACACAATGAAAATGGCAAAAGGAGATGGTCTTTACTAGGTAATAATGCAAAGTTTTAATGGCCATTGGTCATGTCTCTTTCATTATGAGGTACACAATGTTCACGTAAAATAATCAACTCAATATTATCGTTCAACCCCCAGTGAGAGCTACCTCCACTAAAGCATCTTTCTCATTAACCTAAGAGAGGGATGAAGAAAGGAGGATTGATCCACATATACACTATGCAAACAAGGCTTTGAAAACCTCAAAACACTTGCAACTTATAGATCTCCAATGTATAATACTAAATAAAAGCAAACAACACTAGTGCAAGTCATACTTTGAAATAAGGTGCATTGCTCATATAAAACATAGTTGCATAAGATTATTCAAGTTCCATCATTGGATTAGGAACCAAATGGAATTCAAACAGGGAGGTGTTACTACCACTATTCAGATTACAACTACAGTCAATGCCTACAACATCCAAATCTTGAGGACTACAAAAATACATGTACTTGTAAACCAATTATACAATTACTGCACACTATAGATCAAATGTTAACCTGGAGATCATGCAAATGTTGTAAAACCAAAAGATGTGAGAATAAATAGAGTTATGTTAACTGTGTACTTAAAAACCATACCAACTATAAAAACAAAGCAACATAATTATTATCTCTATTGTAAAATATACAGAGAAACAATAACCAACTAGTGGGCCCTCCCAACAGGTCTCGTGTTGCTTAAAAGAACTACAGAATTAGTAGGAAAATCGTAACACCAAATAGATACAAAACATCAACACGCAGCTTTATATTAATAAAAAGGAGAATATATCTCAACAACTACAGTATACCATAGTTTTATCAAAGGAATAAAATATGTCTCTATGTCCCTTACATGGTTGTGCCACCATATTTTATACATAAACCGAATCCCAAGAATGGGCAATGCAATTCACCTGAATCCCCTACTCCACGCATTGCCAAATTGACTTATAATAACAAGATAACGAAGATGTATCAAATTGGTTCATTTCTAGTAATACAAGGACAATTATACATTGTAAATCGTTCATGCGATATCCTCATGAAATGGATATGCATGAGGATATGGCCACCTAGAGATCTCGAACCAAATCGGGCCTTTCTACGCTAATCGTTGGCAACGCTTGTCTAATTCTTTGACTTGTGACTAGTGTACTCCTCGCTTTCTAGTATTGGATGACATGGACATTATTACATATTGACCTAGCCAAGAACAAAACCCATATCGTGGTTTGGCTCCAAGTTGGTCGCTTATATGTCAAACAACAAGGCTGCTGCAGGATCTCTCTGTGTGTCACAAGATCTAGACTTAAGGAAAATTTCATAAGTAATGAGTCTATCAATAATCTTCCTAAGCTACTAAAACAATGGAAATAGCCACAAATTAATGAAAAATTTACCTTATTTGCTCATAATGATATATTCATTAAAACCCTTTCATTATTATGCTAATGTGGGAGATAACTATGCAAAAGAGAAGGATAGATAAGTAAAAAGGGGGTTTTACTAGTAGTAAAAGACTGTCAATTTAGAGGAAATAATATTTACTCTATATCCCCACCCCCACCCTCATATGAGGGTGGGGGTGGGGGGAAATATAGAGTAAATATTAATAATACCCAACAATGTTTTTTCGAAGGAATATTTTTGGGAAATTGGAAAAAAATCTCAAAATGGATTTTAAAATAAGAGGACTACGATAAACTTGAATTCTAGGGAAAAAGAAGAATGCCACAATAAATTCAAGAGCCTTAACAAAAATGGGTATTTTAGAAAAGCTTTCAAGAATTCACAAAGGCTCAAAACAGAAAATTGGCTAAGTATGAGGGTATTTTAGCAAAGCTTTCAAGAATTTGCAAAGGCTCAAAATAGAAACTTAGCTAAGTATGAAAACCCAACTTCAAATATAATGCATGAGCTAGATTTGATAAGACATTTGAGAGTCAAAAGTTGGAACCTTATACAAAGGATCAATGAAATATGATCTATGGGAAGGTGATAATAGGATCAACATATAAACCTCTAGAGGATAAAAAATAATTAGATTGAAACACTAACGAGACCTCCTTGGTTAAGTGACTTTGGAAACTTACAATTTCACATCTAACCTTTGATTGGTGAACAATTTTTTCATTATGTGTAAAGGAGAGGATGTGCTTTCGAATGACTAGTTGCATTTTTAGGTCCAGAGTCAACTCATCTTTTTTATAACCTATTAAGTTTCAACTATATTTCTAACAAGAGGAAATTAACTCTTTGGATGGGGTGATAGATGGCCAACTAGAGATCATTGGCGTGCATGCAGCCAGGGGAGTTATTACCCCCAGCCTCCAACCAAACTTCCAACCCATTTGAATGACGGGCTCTTGCGCAACAGTTATGGTAGTGTGTTGATTCACCACATGGAATTTAATGGCTCCTCATGCGAACCAGAGATGGGGTACTAGAGAAGGTACTAGACCGTGGGTTGGTGTCACCTTGGCTTTCATGGTGCTCCTCACTTTCATTTCTTCGGCCTCTATGAAGGTAAGAGCCCTCGGGCACTCTATCATTCTATATTTTCAGTCGACTCTCTGGTTCTTTTTTTTTTCCGCGCCTTCCTACTGCTAGCACTCTCACGTGGTCTCCATACCCATGAGGGTCACCTTCCTCAGTTTCAATTTCCCAAGAGCTATACCTCTAGCCTGGTCTTCTATGGACCAGATCTCTATTTTGCCTCCTTGCCCCATTCTCTGCTGCAACCCTTCCACCATGCCCAGAGAGCATGGAAAACCCAAAAGAGGGCCTCGGTATTACAAATTCATTGCTTGGCACAATCGTCGGGATCCCTCTCAGCCCTCCCCTCCAACCAACAACTCTCTAGGAATTAGCCATAACTAGCTTGAATTTCCATCACCTTCCCTTAATGCCCAACACTTGCCACCACTCCTCTCTGATACCATGATTGATCCTGAAAGATACTTTATGGAGGAACAAATTCCTCCTCTCGAGATGCAATCATTGGAAGCCCCTCTTGATCCTTGCATCATCACCAAACCCCAAGCCCAACCTATGGAGTAAGGTGGTTGCATGGTGGAGGAAGAAATCCCCCCCAACTGGATAATAGATTGGATAGCTCGGAATACAACCCATGGGTTGGCCATGGAAGAAATTCCACCAACATTTTTTGATGCAGATATAGCTCCTCACGAGGACATGGAGGGGAAAATTGAGCATCCTCTGCTCACTCCTCATTGTTTTTTTGATGACCACCTTCAGCTGATCTTTTATATGCGATGAAGCCTAGAGGACCAAATTCATAATCAAAGCCTCCTCAGCTGACGCATGGACCTCCTGTTCGACTCCCTGTCGGATGCACCAAATAAAAATCATTGTCTGACTTGCAGACAAAAGTTCGTCTTCACCTACAACATTGATGGACGCCCGAGTTTGCCAAACTTCTAGCTTTTATCTCTTTTTGCATATCAGGAACCAGCTTCAACTTCTTTTAGTTTTTTTAAATTCTCAGGTGTATGACAATAGCCATGGTAGATACATTTTCTAGTGCATGATACCAGCCACGTCTTATGTGTTTTGGAATACTTGTCACGTTAAATTTTAGAATTTCAGTTTTTATGCCAGCCACTTGTTTTGGTTTCCATGTTGTGGCAGAACAGGTGGCAAGCAATGAACATTGTACTTTTTTTATGCTTTAAAGGTAATATATTTCCTCTTTTATTTAAAAAAAAAACAAGGGGAACTTAACTACATGTATTCACACTTGCATGCATCAGAATTGTATTATGACAGTTGCATTGCATTCACAATCTAAACTACCTATAGGTAGCCTATTGC
>JASDQU010883913.1:4668-27854 GCA_032191745.1 Picea mariana | reverse complement strand
GTGCTTTGATAGAATAAGATAAGTGAAATTTTTTGTTTCGAAAGAATGAATCTAAGTATGTTTGATAGATTTTGTCCTAGTCTGAAAGCTAGGGCACAGTTAGAATAAAGAGTTGATCTAAATAAGTTTGATAGAAATATAGAAAGATATGTTATTCCTATGCATAGAAAGAACTTTTGGACTAATAAGTGGATGGAGGAACCTAGAAAGAACTTTTGCAGATTATAGGTTCAACACTGTGATTCTAGTGCGCAGTACAGGAAAGTTTGGGGAACATTTAAAAGAAAGAGAGGATTGACATTATGTTATAACTACAGAATATCGAGACATCTTGCTAAGGAATTCCCTGGTATAGGTCCTATTTGTCTTTGTTGTAAAATTTTTGGTCATGAAGTTGAGCATTGTCCAAGAATGATTGCTAAAGTTGAAAGGATGAATATGAGACAAGAAAACTATCAAGAGAATAAGAACATGTTAAAGAATCATCAAGAGAAACAATTAGAGAAAGATCAGACTATGTTAGTACAGTTAAAAGAAACAATGAATGATTACAAAGATGTCAGTTTATCAAATATATTGAAAGAAAAACAGTGCATAGATACAAGAATAGGAGACTTCGACATAGAATGTGTCTTGGCTGAGGAAACACCAGTGAATATTATGACAAAAAGCACTTGGTAATTTTTGGAAATCCCACTATGGTACCTTCATTGGGAAGAATAGGCTTGTTTAAAGGAAATATGATAACCCTATGTGGAAGAGTTACTAATGTACCTGTTATCATCCATGGAACATCGACTCAAGAAGAATTTGAAGTTATTAGGCTTGTTGAGAACAACAACATGTTCCCTCTTTTGTTAGGAAAGACTTGGATTGAGAAAGATCAGATCAGAAGGAAATAAGAAGAAGAAGCTACAGAAAAGAAAAAGCAAGAACTAAGGGATTTCATAGTTAGAAAAATAGATCGAATGATAGAAGAATGAGAAGTTGAGTCAAAGAAACCGAAGGAAAGAGAATTAGTTTTCGAGGTTGAAAGAATGCAAGAAGGTTTGAAGGACCTATCCATACAAGAAAGAAGTATATACACCTAGGAAATAGTAAGAGAAGGGATACTAACTTCAAACCCCTTAAGAGCACATCAGCAATGCAAAGTCACTTTTCTAGGAGAAGACAAGAATAAGAATGGAAAGGGAAATCCAAAAACAGTTAGAGAGAATCAAATCACAGGAAATAAGCCAAGGAATCTTAGTAATAAGAAGGCTAAGTTGGAAAAGCTACAAGAAGTTACAGAGAATAGATGGAATATTTCACAAATTAGAACTTCGCAGGAGGCAGGTTTTCAGGATTTGAACCTCCCTGGAACAATAGAACCACGCAGAATGGGACTTCGCCCTGGCAAAGCTATATGACCATTGGAGGTGCCCTGACCATTAGAAAGATGCTCTAGAATGGCTAGGAAAAAAATTTATGGGTGGATAGATCGTCGTTAGATGTTGAGACCACACCATAATGGACAGATTCACATTGATTGAGGCATTCTTGTCCGTTGGAGGAATCCATTATGACACTTTCTTACTTAACCCATTGAACGTTGCACTGGGACCACTTTTTATACCCATGATTACTTGAGAAAAGAAATGAAGTGATTGTGTGTGTCGAGCTCTGCTATCAGACCTCGCCATATGTTGTTTACCCCGATATCCATTTACCTACCCTGATTTATTTGTTAACAGTGAGAATGTCAACCGAGTGCACTAAGCTAGAGAAATCTATCGAAGAGGTTCTATAGACGTTTATGGCTGATAAAGCTATGTATGAGGGAGTATAGGCATCGTCGACCAGGGGACTGCAAGCTACCCCTTCGAATGGACGTTGTTTGAAACGTGTCAACCCCGTGACTAAGAAGTGAAGTAAGCACCGTGATGATATGGCTAATGCGAAGAAAATCCTACCGGTCTTACCAGAATATATCCCACCTTTGGCTGGTGCGGTTGACCACGACAAAATTCCATGAGATTTCGAATACACATTGATCACTGCGTACATTTTGAAGGGAATACGCGTAGTTGGAACCTAGTTAGGACAAATCCTGGCATTGAAGAGCAGTGATTTCAACCTTGGAGACAAAAAGAACTATGCCATGCTCATGCCCCATAGATATTTCATGAAGACAAATGGGAAGAAGCCTCGCATAGTATCCCAGCCTTGGATAAAGGACCTCATGTAGTCCAGGATACTAAACATAATGAAGATCCCTCATTTTGGCCAACATCAGGAGGTTAACGCTTGCGTTAAAATCCTCTTGTCGTGCTATCATGGAGGATATTTGTGGCTTGACAGGTGCATTACTGTGGATCCGACATTGATCCATAGGATTATAGGATTGAGCATGCAGGGACCTGACCCTTAGAAGTTCTACTCAGGAAAGACCTCAAATCACTCCCTAGCACAGTGCATTAAGGAGGCATACAATGAAGTTGAGAAGGGAAAGCGAGGCTACAAGGTAGCCTCATCCAGGATGGCCCAGTGCACCTAGATTTCCAACTCATAGCTGGAAATCACGTCAGAAAGAACCACCCCACACAGGTCACCGGGTTCGTGGTGGACCTTACAGGAAAATGCGTGGAGGGGATGCAAATGAATTGGGCGAGATACCTCGTCAATGAGCTCGAGAAAGACTTTCGTGAAGCACAGGATCAGGTATACGAGTTCCATTTCAGCTTGTTTCTTATGTTGATCACATTTTTCGCTTGCAAAATACCTGAGGGAGCATCTTTTTCAAAAATTGAACCATCAGAACCACTGATAGCTATATTTTCTACCTTATGGTATACGAATGATATGTAGAAGCAATGGCAGTTGAATGTAGTTTTCCATTCCTACTATCAGCAACTGAAGGTTGCTATTGAGTCATTCCCATGTATGAAACCATGCACTCTTCACCAGTACAGACTGCTAGATAAGTTATGCGCAAACCCCCACATTATTTTTATCACTGCACGCAGGGATGAGAGTAAGGAAGATTTACAGTCCTATTATAAGCTGACCGACAAAGACATGGAACAGATCATGAAGGAGTGGCCAATGGAGTTCCTGGTACTAGTTGATGATGCAGAAATATCTGAACTTGACATCATAGGAATCCCCTTGGTCACCTGGTTCGAGCATGCATGACAGACAAGTGCGAATAAGAAGAAGAAAAAGGAGAAAGTTCATAACATAGAGACTGATGAGGAGGACAGTGCCTCAGAAGAAAGTAGACCTGGCTCTCTTGCAGGAGGAGGAGGAGATGAAGTAAATCAAGAAGTAGGAGGGGAAGAATGAGAGAAACAAGGAGAAGGTGAACCTACACCGTTGAACGATACCCCTACTGAGACAGAAACATCAAAGAAGAGGAAGGTTTCTCTGCAAAAACCTTCAGCAAGAAAGAAGACCCGCACCAGTAAGTCCCATATGGAGACCACACTCATGGAGGATGACATTGGTCTATTCCATGAAGCAATGGAGGATGCATCCAAGGACCTATTATAGAGATATGGCACAAAGCAAGAAGAGTTGTATGTAAGATTTGAGAAGGAATTGAAGGAAATACAGTGAACCATTCATTTGAGACGCTCAGTACCTATTGCACCCTCCTTGTTGGAGATTGTAGAGATGGGGGATGAAACAAACCAACTTCGAAGACTTGTAGATGAAACAAAGGCTTAGCTTCAACGAGTCTAAGAAGAAAAGGAACAGGCCACAAAAGCCTTGAAGAAATAAACAGAGGAAATCTTGGAGCAACTACGAGTTACACGGTAATGTGTAACCTCGTATGAAAAAGAGAATGATGAGTTCTGGGCGATGCTCAAGGAAAACAAAGTGAAGATACAGAGGGAAAAGAACCAGTTGCTCACAGAGAAGACTACAGTTAAACAAGTGGTGATCAAAGAACTTCACTTTTTTCCAGGCTTGGCACAGGAGGAACATGAGGCATTTGAGGTTCAAGTGATGAAGATCGTTGAGGCCATCCAACAGCTTCAAGCACTGGTAAGGGAATTGGAGATTCAAGGAGTACTAAGAACTCTGCAGGAAGTGCATGACTAGAGGGAGGAAGCCACTAAGAGATTAGTTAAAAGGATCAAAATCCTCACCTCAGAATGCAAGCAGCTAAGCAACAAAAGTGCACATATCTATGAATGCCTCACGGAAGACCTAGAACTTAGGAATTTGGAAGTGCAGCTACAGGAGGCACAATAGAAGGAACTTTCAGTACAAGAATAGATGAAGTCACTCATTATGGTCGAGAGAATGAAGATATCACAAGAACAATGCACGGTCCAGTAGCAGATTACTGCCATCCAAGGAAAAGTAATGGAAGTCACACATAGGCTACAACCGGTGCAGGATGAATCCTATGTGGTGTTTGAATAGATCAAGGGACAAGGTTCGCAACTGGACCAAGTGGTTACGACGGTGGAACAGTGCCTAGAATGACCTGTTACAAAGAAATTGATCCAGGATTTTTCTTAGCAGGAGGCTCAGGCAAAGCATCATGTCAAGGTAGCTCGAGCTAAGATCGAGGCCTTCGAAGCAGCGTTGCCCAGATCTGAGTGATTCGGGACAAGTCACAAGTGAGTGTTGGTGGCCTGTTGGCCCTCGATGAAGTTTTGAGGAAACATTGGTCAGGTTTGACCACTTTTGTACTTCGACAGGCTAGTCGAAGATCGAGCGCCTAGGCGGAGCTGAGATCGAAAGATCTCACTTGTTTTGTGGACCCAACAAGGGGTTCACTATGGTTTTGGGTATTAGGGTTTATGGATGTCGGCCCATGGGTTGACTCATGTTTAGGCCTTTTTGTAAGGTATGTAAAAGTATAAATAAGAAAATAATGTAATGTAGAGGAGGAATTAGAAAGTGGTGTAATTAGATAAGTGCAAGAGGCAAGTAGTTATGAGTTTATTTTTACAACAGAGTGTGGATGTAAGGCTTTGTGCATAATAGAGGAGTTGGCTATGTTCCTTGACATGATTTTGGGAAGGTGGATCTGGTGCTTAGTGCGCAGATCACCTGTCTAGTGTGAAGCTTAGCTATGTGGCTTAGTGCACATGAGTGGATAGATGTAAGAGATTGAAGACTAACAAATAAGAAGAATTCGGTGGTGGACATAGCCCCATACTGGGGTGAAGCACGTAAATATTGTGTTATTGGTTTTCTTTGTGATATATTGTTTATGTTGTGAATCTGCTTAGTGCATTGAATTTTGTGAATGATAGATAGATCTATGAATGTTTAAGGCTCTGTATATGTTGAATATGTTAGATCTGACATATGATGCTAAGTGCGATGTGTATTTTGTCATTATTACTATGTCGATCTATACTTAGGGTTTGATATTCGATGTGAATAAAGCTAATGAATTAATATATGTTGTTCCTAAGTACCCTGTGAAGTGTTGTAATCACAGATATGTGTCCCATCTTGGTTGCAGACACCTGAGTCCTATAACCCCCCTGCCTCTACCTTGGATGAGACTTTGCCTGCTTTGCAGGTGTTTCCGAAAGGGTCGATAGTTAGGGTTTTGTTGGTGCATTATTGAAGCATTGAACCCTGGGTCTTCCCCTGTGCTAGCAGATTACCAGAAATCCTGAAAGAAAAACAACGCATAAGTGAAAGAATAGAAGACTTTGACATAGACTGTGTCTTGGATGAAGAAATGCAAGTGAATATTATGACAGAAGAAACTTGGAAAATTTTAGGAAATCCTACTGTGGTACCTTCTTTAGGAAGGATAGGATTGTTTAAGGGAAATATGATAACCTTATGTGGAAGAGTAACTACTGTACCTATTATTGTTCATGGAACATCAACTAAAGGAGAATTTGAAGTCATTAGGTTTGTTGAGGACAACGCCCCTTTCCCACTTTTGTTAGGTAAGATTTGGATTGAGAAGGATCGGATCAGAATGAAAGCAGAGGAAAAAGCTAGAGAAAAGAAAAAGAAATAATTAAGGGATTTCATAGCTAGGAAAATAGACCAACTAAGAGAAGAACAAGAGGATAAGTCGAATAAACAGAGCCAAGTAACAACACAGGAGGGACAAAAAGAAAAATAATTAGCTATCAAGGTTGAAAGAATGAAAGAAGGCTTGAAGGACCTATCTATCCAAGAGATAAGTGTTCCCACTCAGGAAATTTTATGAAAAGGGATATTAAATTCATAATATTTGAGGGTACCTCAACAGTGTGAAGCCACTATGCTAGGGGAAGATAAGAATAAAAATGGAAAGAGGATTCCAGAAACAGTTAAAGAGACTCATATAATAGGAAAGAAGGAAAGGAGGCTCAATAAAAAGAAGGATAAGTTGGAAAAGCTACAAGAAGTTAAGGAAACCGAACGGAATACTTCATCAACTGGAACCTCGCAGGAGGCAGGTTCACAGGGTTTGAACCTCACTGGAACAACAGGTCCATGTAGATTTGGACTTCACCTCGGTGAATTTATATGACCATTGGAGGTGCCCCAACTGTTATAATGACACTCTTGAATGGTTAGGAAATGCATTTATGGGTTTATGGACTACTTTTAGACGTTGAGACCGCACCATAACGAATAGGTTAACATTAATAGAAGCATTTTCCTACCCATTGGAAGATCCATCATGACCACCCCGCTTACTTAACTCGTCGTGATTGACTAAGATAAGACAAGAATTATCCAAGTGTCAATTTGTGCTTCCTGTCGTTATCCAAAACTAGACCTCGCATGTCCATTTGTCTACCTCGTCTATTTGTTAAAATCTAGAATGTTGGGTGAACCCAACAAGTTGGAAAAGTCTATGGAGGGATTTATTAGGAAACTCATGGCTGACAGACCCATATCCGAAGGTATTCAGGCAATGTTGACTAGGAGACTATAGGATTCCCCTTCGACTGAAGATCGTTCCACCCGCATCAACCTTGTAACTGAACATAGAAGTAAGCACTGCAATGAACTGGCTAATGCAAAGTAGATCTCATCGATCCTACCTGAATATATTCTGCCTCTAGCTGATGATGTTAACCACAATAGTATCCCTTGTGATTTTGAGTACTCCATGTTCACTGTGTACATTATGAAAGGAATTATCATAGTCGGGATCCATTTAGGACAAATATCGTTGTTGAAGAACAACAACTTCAACTTAGGAGACTGGAAGAACTACACAATGTTAGCTCCTCAATGTTATTTAACAAAGGAAACCAGAAAGAAACATTGCCTCATCTCGCAACCATGGATTAAAGGGTTGGTGCAGTCAAATGTATTGAACATGATGAAGATTCCCCATTTTGGTTTCCACCAAGAGGTTAACGCTTGTGTTAAACTCCTTCTGGCATGCTACCATGGTAGGTATCTATGGCTCAAAAAAAGAATTACTGTGGATCTGGTGCTAATCCACTGGATCACAAGTTTAAGTTTGAAGGGTCCTAACCCACAACAGTTCTATCCAGGGAAGACCTCAAATCGTTTGTTAGGACAACGCATCAAACAAGCCTATGGAGAGGTAGAAAAGGGGAAGCGAGGTTATAAGGTAGCCTCCATACAGGATGGTGCAGTGTGCCTTTCTTTTCATCTCTTAGCTAGCAAGATACTGAGGAAGAACCACCCCACACAAGTCATCGGGTTCATGGTGGACCTTGCATGAAAGTGTGTGGAGGGCATGCAGATGAGCTGGGCGAATTACCTTGTCAACGAGCTATAAAAGGATAGCTCGGGACTTAGGATACGAGTTTCACTACAGCTAGTTGATCATCTTGATTGCAATTGTGGCTTGGTATACCAGAAGGAGCTACTTTTCCATAGATTGAACCTATGGAGCCCCTAGTCGCTCATTTTTCCACCCTATGGTATACAAATGACATGACGAAGCAGTGGCAGTCTAATGTCATGTTTCACAGATACTATTGACAGTTAAAGATCACCATTGAATCATTCTCACGTATGACACCACGTACCATGCAGATGTACCTGCCCATAGTAAAGTGTCATGTTGATCCCCACTTCATTTACATCATCACGCGAAGAGATGAGCACCAGGAAGAATTGTTGTCATACTACAAGCTGATAGATGAAGATATGGAGCAAATTACAAAAGAATGGACAGAAGAATTTCTTGTACCTATCATCGATGAAGAGTTATATAACACTGACACTATAGGGAGATTGTTAGTTACATGATTCAAACATGTTGGACAGTCTAGTGGGACGAAGAAGAAAAAAAAGAAGGTTGAACTCCAGGACATAGAGAATGATGAAGAGGACAAAATTTCTGGAGATAACAGGTCTAGCTCTCCAAGAGGAGGAGGAGACGAAGCAGAAGAACATGGAGGAGGAGATGAAGGAGAAGAAGAACAAGGAGGAGGTGAAGCTACACCACATGAATATCCCCTTATTGGGACAGTGACACTGCATAAGAGGAAACTTTCTCCGAAGAAACCCTCAGCAAGGAAGAAAACGCATGCCAATAAGCCGCAGTTGGAAGCCACTCTCACTGATGATGACATTAGTCTGGTCCATGGAGTTATGGAGGATTGTGGATATCACTTATATTTCAGGCTATGTGGACCCAGTAAGGGGTCCTCTAGGGTTTTGTAATGGGTTTATGATTTGTCAGCCCATGGGTTTTCCCAATGTTTAGGCCTTATTGTAAGGGTTTGTAAAAGTATAAAGAAAGGGGAATATGTTGTAGAAGTAGCGAAGTTCATGTAGTGCTATGTGAAATAGAATTGCTTCATGTGAATGAATGTATGTGGTAGAGGCTTTGTGCTCGACTGTGATTCTGTAGAAGGTGCTAAGTGTTGTGATAGAGATTGTGGCTCTATGAATATGACCTATTTTTGTAAGGCACAGAAGGAGGATCTAGGGCTTAGTATGCAAATCTCCTGTCTTGTGCGAAGTTTGAATCTATGGATTATTGCAGAGGAGTGACTGGATGTAATATCTTGGATAATAGTAAAGAGAAGAAGTAATTTGTGGATGTAGCCCCACCCTAGGTGAACCACGTATATCTAGTGTCTCATGGTTTGCTTTGTGCAATGTTATCTCTGTTATGTTTTGCTTAATGCTTAGATTATGATGTGTAATGAATATATATTTTGTTTCTTAGATACTTTGCTTATGTTCAAGGGTAAATGAATGCTAGATATAACGCGTAGTGCTCAGTTCTAAATGCTCGAGATATATAATCACTTGTTGCTACTGCGCTAGATCTGTCTTTGATTATTCTCTGTGGTGTTAATAGGGTTAATAAATTAATGTATGTCACTTCCTAAGCATTAACTGAATATTCTGCAAAGTGATCTTATCACATAATCGTGTCCCATCCTGATTACAGACACATGTGTCATGTAACCCCCCCTTCTGATACCTTGGGTGAAACTTTGCCTGCTTCGCAGGTGTTTTCGAAAGGGTCAGTAGTCAGGGTTTTGTTGGTGTGTTGTTAAGCATTGAACCCTAGGTCTTCCCCTGTGCCAAGATCATACACTGAGACACAAATGGAAGACACACAATGTGATTATGATGATTAAACAACTCATGTCCGGTCTATTGGCATGGTAAATCCATAACAAACACCTATTTGTTCCATATGGAGAACTACATTGGGACATGATATTTATAGTTTAGTCGACCACCTCTTGACCCACTTACCTCTGCTATTGTCGAGGCATGGTCGTACGATCAAACTATTGACTGTCCTATTGAAAAAGTAGTCAATCCTACTGCTACGTCAGTACAAATCCAACATAATGCTAGAGTCGTAATGCCTAATCATACACAAGGTACTTCGATCATTACTCCCACCACTACACCTTTTCAAACTACAGCTCCTTATGTTCCACAGAATCCTGTTGGAACACATTTACATCAAAGAATGTAGAACCCTGTCATACACACACAATCAAATGTAGGAAAAATCTCGACTGGGAGGAAACCATTATCTAGCAGGTCTATCCCTCTTGGGGGACATCCACCCTTGCACATACTCATCGGGTGGCAACCCCCTTTTATTGGTCAAGTCACAGTTGTCACTCAAACTATGGAAGGGGGACAACCCCCTTTTGTTGGAAACCCTTCACAATCCTGGGGAGTACCCCAAGGAGGTTTGTTTCATCAACCTTATCAAGGAGGGCCATCATACCATAACCCACAAGGAGGAGTACCAAATCATGTTCCTTCTAGATTATATTTTGGACAACCTTATCCAGGTGTCCCAAATCCCACCTGGGGTCCTCAAGGACAACAATATTATCCTCCCCAAGGGTCAACTGTTTACCATCTACAAGGACAAACTATTTACCCTCCTCAAGGGAAATCTTTGTATCCCCCACAACCTAACGAAATGACCTATCCTCCCCAGAACCAACCGGGTTTCCCTTCGTTTGTGAAGGTTCCTCAACAAAAATCGAATCCTGCCTATATTTACCAACAACAATTGTATATGGGAGGGCCTACTAGATACAATTATCCACATCAACAAGTTTATGATCCTACTGGTGTCCCCATGCCACCCTAGTATCACCCTCAGGTTAACCACCAACTACCATTCCTAGCTATTGTAACACACTCAACTCCTTAACAGTCTTTTAAGGGGTGGGGAATCATAAATTCTTTTTTCCTTAACTAACTCTTCTCGAATCATCTCTCTGAGGTGATTCAGTCTCTCTACTTACCCATATCTTTCTAACGACTGCTACCGGGTTCTAAACAGACCCTTGGTTTATATATTACGTCTTCTCGAAGTTCTTTGGGAGTTAATTGGTTGAGGGCCATGTGACACCCCCATGGATTCATATCATTATTATCATCTATTGGTTCCTACCTCCCGTAGGATAGGTCCATCCATCAACCAATCTGACGACTGGCTTAGCCCTCTTCTAACACACAGGCTAGCGGGGAATTCAGAGTTCAGGGCTTTGGCTATGAATGTCTCCTTGCTATCTACGCAAGAGACCTTCCAAAGTCCTAAACTTCCGAAGTCACGTAATCTTACCATGTGGTTCTGGACTTCGGACCCTTTTGGTCTCTCTACAATGGTACATTACAAATCCTTCGAAGTCCCAAAGTCCCAAAATCCCGGAGTTCTAGTCACTTCACCAACCACGTTGGCTAGGTAGACATGTACCAGGAAATGACATATAGGAGGGGTCAAGGTGACACGTGGTATGTTCCAATGGTCTTATAGGGTATGTGATACACATGAATTTGGGTGACATGTGACACGTCAAACTAGGGTCCATGTCACCCTGGGTAATGTCATTGCACCACGTCACCTCGAACTATTGTTGACAATTAAATTCACAATGAAGTTTGGCCCACAAAGTGTTGCTAAAGCCTATTATTATAAAATCTAAATAATACTAGTAGGTAGGACCCCCTCATAGATTGGATATCAAGTCTGGTGTTTATTGGATGTTATCTTATTGTTCGACACTACTTTCATGGTTGACAATATATTATTTTATTGGATAATGGATCAGGCATATTATACAAGGCTCCCTTGTTGTTCCAAGCTCAAGTTATACCGAAGTTTTTCATGGTTATCATTGCTAACTATTCTTGGATCTATTACTTGTGACACCTACAACAGACACATGTTAGTAACAAAAAATGAAAAGAAACTAAAAGAATAAACTGTCATGTGCTAACATGCTATACTATATGCATTGAAAAGATTGTGGCAAGTCCTAGCTAACATAGGATAGCCATGCAAGTTATCAAGGTTGTATATAGAATAGTTGGTATGCATTTCTATATAGTAGAGATGGTAATAGGTGATACGGGTGGCGCTCTTGGAAATTAAAGGTTGTTGGTTCAAGGTGGATGATTTGTTTGATTAGTAGCTGGCGCATACTAAGAATTGAATGAGCTTGAAGTAGGTAAGTGATGTGCATTTATTGCACATCTCCTTTACTCCTGCCAATTAGACGCCACCCTAGTCAGGTTATTGTTCAAACATTGTTGATATGGTTATGCTCTGATTTCTCAGTAGGGAGGAACCGCTCGGCCAAATTCACATTTAAGACATTCGATTACCGGTATGTTCTTTTTTTTCTCCCTTAATGAGTCTGCTCTGGTTATTAAATGGATGTTGGCTCAGGTGTATTGGTTTGTGCCTTCCTTAAGTTTTGCAACTGTGTGAAATGGTGATTGTGAATGAAACGTTGATGATTCTCTTTGAAATGTTGCTGAAGTCATAGAATTACTTGTTATCCTAGGTGTTAACATTCATAAGAATTCTTTTTTATCCCTGCTAGTTTAATTAGAGTATCCTTGTTGGCCTTGATGGGCTATATTCACGCTTTAGTATTGATGAATCCAGGCTGTGGGATTTTTATGGGGTTTAATGATTGAAGAATTTGTGTCACCACACATTGTACATTTGGGCATTGGGTTGTTTTCACCGCTAAGGGTTGCACAGTGAGTTATGTTGTTCCTTCTCAGCCCTATCTTCACCTACGTGCTATGGTTGTTTCATTGAAGAACACGACAGTTATACCCTGCATGCATTAAATAACCTTTGTTAGGCCGAACTAAATCCCTACCTTTTCGGTTATGGCCCCTGTCATGGATTTGTACCTGTCCATGAATGATTCGTGGTTCTTCCTATATGCACTATGGCCTTGTATTTTTCACCATTACAAAGAGTGGTCCTACTCTCCCTGTGTTGGCTATGGAACAAACCTTATCCCTCCAACATTAAGATTGATAGATAAGACCAACCTAGCATGTTGGTTTTATGACTTGGTTATGGTTGATTGGTGGTATAGTTGTCGACTTTTGAGCATAGGCTTGACCAGTTGCTCACAGGACAGTCGTGTTGGTTGGTATATAGTCACTGACTCGGTTATAACAGTGGTAAACCCTACATTTTCAATTTCACTTTTAAATCACATAGTTACTCCCCTTATGTTAATAACTCAGTATTGTTAATGGAGAGGGCCTCTGCCTCGATTCGATTGGATGTGGAGGTATGCATACTTTCCATATCTTGTTAGGTTGATTGACTTTTTACAATAGTGGTGAATTGATGGTTGATACATAGTCACTGGTATTTACACTAATGATTATTTGGATGATTAGCTGGCGTTGGTACAAATGCTTGATGTTGCTCACGCATTTCAAGTTGTGTGTATGGTGTTTTTTTTTTTTAAATAATGGGCATGGTAACTGTGGTTTTGTTTGGGGTTGAATGACTATTGAACCAGATGACTATAGAGAATATATCATTGCATCCTTATGTTTGTTCGATTGTATAATCCTAAGTTTGCACATCTTAGTCGATTACGGTGTGACTAAATCGAAACAACATTGTATTAAATTGATGGCTCAACACGATGGGTTGATTTATTATCGTGATTGTGTGTTTGTTGTGTTAAGTGGAAATGTTGCATCGTGGTGTTTTGTTGGCTGCACACTCTGTATAACATAGATGGTTTGGATTTTCACCCATAGGGTTTTAAGCATGTTTTGTTGCAAACCAATCATTTATTGAGATAGGCTTGTTGTTGATACCTCGTCAGTTGGATAGGTGGCCTAGATGTTTACAGTCACATTAGATTGGGCTTTCACAGTGATGGATTTACACTTGCATGATTGAATTATTCGGCACATATCTTGTGTTGGAATGGTGGCTATTGTCTGTTTAATTGTCAATTAGGGTTTTGGCAATTTGATATTGATTATTGGGTGACTTCCTATATATAGTTAATGAATATCATTTCTTTTAAAATGGCATACCCAATGGCAGTGGTATTGTGACTTCATTGTTAATTCTGGAAACATGAATTGGAGTATATTGTTGATTGAAATAATGTACAGGCAGTGGTTGATTTTGATGGTTTATAGATTGGAAATGGGTACTGTTATAAAATGTTATAAAATGAAAATTATGTAAATGAAAGGAACATAACCCCTTACAAATTGTGTGGAATATATATTTTCTTGTGGTGGCACTATGTTGGATATTTGATTAAGAACAGGGAACTAGTTAATTGCACAGAAATTGTTATTTGGTCAAAATGATTGATGGTTGACACATCTCTTTTCGCATAATGTTTTATGAACAGTAATCATCTTTCTTCCCTTCCATGATTTCATTTTCCTCTAATAACAAATCCCATCACCTTCCCATCTCATTTTTTCACTTCCTATTCTGAGATTGATTATTGTCAAGAGAATTTCGGTGTTAAAGCAGTTGAAAGTGGTGGTGTCTTGTTTGGATCACAGTGGTGTTTTATTGGTTTACTTTACAGTTGATTATTGTTGTCATTGAGTAGTAACCATGTTCGTTCGCTCTCATTATATCATGTTTCTCTCAATATAAACCCCTCGCATATTCTAGAACCTTTTTTCACCCCCTGCTCATTGATAAACAATTTGTATGGATTGGATTGCATGCGTCTGATATATTGTTGAGCCAAAATCAATTTCATACTTTAAAAGAGTTGTCATGTATGGTAAATTAAAAGATCATTTGCTAAACAATCATGCATGCAGGAATGCACCATTCAAATAAAAGGCAGAAAAAAGAGACCTATTACGCCTATGTCAAAAAGAAGGACTAAAGGATGATAACATCAACAAGGGAAAATATTACTTTTGAGTTTTATTTTATCTATTGTTTTATGATAGTTGACTTCAGGGATCTTTGGACAACATGTTTTATTTTGGATATATGAGTATTATTTTTGAAATAATTTCAAATTTCATGAGCTAAACTTGCCAAAAGTGAATATGTTGATGGGAGACACAAGGAGGTGTGCTTTGCTTAACTAATGGTTATGTTATGATTATTATTATTGTTATGAATTAAAGGGAGTCACAAGGGGTATCACCTAATAGTTATTATTTATTTATGACCCTTATTATAATTATTACTCTTCCCCCTAACTAAAGTTAGTTGCGTCTTTTAATTAACTTAACTAATGAGTTGGTTCAACTTCTTCAACCAATTCTAATTTGTTAAAAGAAAAAGGAAAGGGAGGAACAAGAGGAGGATAGAAGCAGAAGCATGCTAAGGTTTTCTCTTTTATTTTATGTTGAGATAGTTCAGTTTTCATTCATTCATATATTCATCACAACCTAATTCTCTTTTATGATAGCAAGGTCTTATTGTAGACAACAATATTTAGGGTTGAATCAAATCATTCAAACACTTGTTCTTCAGAGGTGTTGATATATCTTTCATAGTCTGTGTAGACTTGTCTGTTTGTGAATTAGTTTTCATGATTGATAAAGGATATTGTGCAGAGTCGAGTGGGAAACAATCTGTGGCAAGTTGATCCAACTTTTAGAGTTCAGTTTTGGTTTTCTGTCAGAGGTCCTTTTGTATGTTCCATCGAAGATGTCTAAGTTTGACTTTGGTCCTATATTTATGTATGAGATTTTGTAAAGAAAATGACTCTTTGGTGAATTGGAATGAAATAAAGGATTTCTTAATGTCTCATCTGTCTTGATTATCATCTTGGTGTCTTTACTTTTGTTCTTACATTTATTTCAGCAACTGTTATATTCAGAAAATTACATAAAAAGTGAATTTCAAGTATGCTTTTTGTTGATAAAAGACTAGCCGAAGAACTCATAATTAATACTTGTGAGTTAGGAAATTATTTTTGTTGTCTATAAACATAGGGTGATATTCCCATCTACTTTGATTTAGCCAAGTAAATTTTGAAAATGCATAAGTAAGATCATTTCATATCTTTTCCTCAACAACTGTCATCCTTCTAACATCCCTCAATTCTCACGGTCTAGATCCGGCCACATAGATTTATGGATATATGTCTCTTGTTACCTTAGGAATTCAGTGTTCGATATTTTTGAAATGAAAACTCCTCTTTTCTCCTGATGTTTCTGATCTCTGAACTAAAGGGGCTAGTGCCATGCATCCCTGGTATACCGACAGCTAGGAAAGAAACTGAAGGATCCCTCGATCTACGGTTCAAGTTACTTCTCAGTTCTGGCCTTCGGGGTTTTGGATCCTGATTTAGTTGGTAATATAGGTTCACCTAACCATTGGGGAAGCCTCCCAACACCGGTCAAACTTACAGGAAACCGTAACTCTCAGTCACCTTCGATCAGTTTATGACTATGAGAACCGACAATAATCTGAAGTCCCAAACATCTGGAGCCCCAAATTCAGAAGGACTTATCTCCCTTAGGCTTAGCCTAAGGTTCCTAGGTGTTGGTCATATGGGTTCTCCTGAATAGGCCTCGTCCATCCATCTTCCCGATGGATGGATCTTCCCTTCTGAGACCTAAATCTTGCTATCCTTCCTGAGCTTCATCATGAAATTGTTAAGGAATTGGGCATGATATCACTTCGCACAACAAAGAGTTTGAAGGGGATATTCTCTTTAGACAGACATGGCCATATTGACACAATACTTTCTATCTTGATCATCCTATAGGTTTATGTCCTAAGGCACCTTGAAGGCTAGGTTGGGGCACATAGAGAATCAACCAGGAGAATAAGTTCACAAGAATACAAACACATACACATAACTTAACCATTTCAATACATAAACCATTTATAGATATATAAATGCATTCATGCATCCATTATTCCCAATTCAATGCATAGAGTAAGAAAACACTTATCAAAACCAGATAATGTGAAGCAACTATTGAAAGGGGTGAATGTTTCCCCCCAACCCTAGGCTCAATCACTCCTAACATATTTACCACTAGCCACCCCCGATATAGACCATTATGCTCTAATATATAATCCTTTCTTCCAGCTCAGCAACAGTAGGAAAAGAGGTTACTCTCCTCCTCCCATGGGATCTTGGCAATGGTTTTCACTATACCAAGAAAGGAGGACTACCTGAGGACTTCCTCAGTCACTCAGTAGCCTCATTTATCAGCTTGTATCATAACCCTGCTATCCATTTACTACAACCAAAACACACTCATTTCTTAGTTCTTCCTTGAACCTAAGAGATTAGCCTCTTGTCTCTGCACTCTTCATAGGCTTCCTCTGCCCACCACACCTTCCTTTCTTGCCTTCCACGACAAGGTTGTGTGTGGCTCAAGTTCCCAGTCTGTGGTTAGGTCTAAAATCCTTACAGATGGGTGCTCTACCCCATCCCCTCATTAAATCTTGAGGAGGTATTCCCACCTACCATCCTGGCTGTAATTCATTCCTGGGTCAGAGGACTATTCTAGTCCTAAGCAATTAAATATTGTAAGTTACTGGTTTGGTGGAGGTTAACACAACCCTTCCTAGTCCCCTTCATCGTCTCTTTCATAGCATTTGTGGTCTCTCTCAGCACATCCCCTTCTAGCAGTCATGCAAAACTTATCCATTTTCTAGTAAATAATAGAATTTACATTCATTGACCTTTTATACAAAGGTCCATCAAATCAAACATTCACACATATTGAGTTTTCCATAGTCTCTTGGCCCATATAGTTATATTTACAAACTGGGGGAAACATGGGTGTTATAATTCCCTCCCACTTAAAATAACATCATCCTCGATGTTCTATCTGTAAACATGCTTTGTATATACAGAAGTAAACAAAAATGTATATGTTTGTCTCATGGAATCCTCCATTTCCCACGTAGCCTCATATGGGCCCAAGTGTTTCCACTGCACCTTGACATGTGCAATGGTTTGGTTCCTGAGTGTGGTTTCCTTCTTGTCTAGTATTCATTGAGGTTCTAGAAGGTATTCTCCCTCCGTCTCCACCTGGATCACAGACCAGTAAATTATATGATTAGAATCATGTACATATTTCTTCAATAATGAAACATGGAAAAAATTATGTGCCTTTATTGTGGGAGGGAGTGCTAGGCTATAGGCTATAGGCCCCACTCTATATAATACTTCAAAGGGTCCACAATACCTACGTGCCATCTTGACACAATTTCCCATTCTCAGAGAACTCTTCCTGGGCCTAATTATAAGATAGACATGGTCTCCTATCTTGAACTCTCTGGGATTTCTCTTTATGTCGACGTAACACTTCTGTCTATCCTGAGAAATTTTTAGATTTTTCTTTATCTGACTCACTTGTTTTTCCATTTCTTTCAGCATGTTAGGTCTGGTTATAATTCTATCCACTAGATTACTCCATCTGATTGGAATCTTGCATTGTCTACCATAGAGGGATTCAAACAATCTCGTCTTCAATGAATCTTGATAACCATTGTTGTAGGAAAATTCTACCAATGGCAGTTAGTCTTCCCACTTCTTAGGCTGATGAATTACATGCATTATTAACATGTCTTCTAATATCTAGTTTACTCTTTTATTATGTCCATCAGTTTGGGGGTGATAGATTATGCTAAACAACAATTTAGTCTCACAACCAACCATTAAGAATTTCCAAACTATTGAAGTAAATTTTGTGTCTCTGTCGTATATTATCTCCCTAGGCATGCCATGCAGTCTGAATATCTCCTTCATGAAGATGTTGGAAATATCTATTTCCTTAAAAGCTGACTTGACAGGGACAAAGTGAGCAGACTTGCTCAATTTTTCCACCACTACCATGATGGCATCATTCTGCTTGGTCAATTTTGGAAATCCAGTGATGAAATCCATGGAGACAGTTTCCAATTTCTATTCTGGAATTGGTAGAGGTTGTAACAACCCTACTGGGTGTCGGTGTTCTGCCTTAACCTATTGGCATTCTAGACATTTAGCTAGATAGTCATCTATGTCCTTTTTCAATCTAGGCCAATAGAATTGTTTCCTAGTGGTCTTGATCATTTTCTAAAAACCTAGATGACCAATATATGGTCTCTTGTGCATTTCATCCATTATGAACCTCTTCAAGTCGTCACAACTTGGAATATACAATATGTTTATGTAAGTCAGCAGGTCTTCATCAAACATCTGATAGCCTTCATAATTTATCCCTGTAGGCTCTTTCCTTAGGTATGAGGTCACAGTCTTGAAGAATGCATCTATTTCATATGCATTCCTGAATCTTTCCCTAACATCTGTTTCACAAGTGCTTACCACTATCAGGTGAATCGTTTTCACACTTATGATAAGGGAATCAGACACCCTAGTTTCCTTTCCTTTGATGTGTTTGATTTTGAAATCAAACTCACTAAGGAGAGTGATCCATCTAGCTTGTATAGCATTTAGTTTTGGTTGATCAAACAGGTGCCTCAACCCACAGTGGTCTGTCATAAGTACAAATCTCCTACTCAAGAGGTAATGCCTCCAAATTTTTAAATCATTCACTATCACAGCCAACTCTAGATCATGGGTCACATAATTGACTTCATGCTCATTCAATTTTTTGGATTCGTAGCAAATTACACATCCTTCTTGCATAAGGACTCCTCTAGGTCCTTCCTTGCAGGCATATGTAAACACGAGGAAGTCATTATTAGGGTATGCAATATTTAGCACGGGTGCATGGGTCAGAAGGTATTTCAGTGCCTGAAATATTTCTTCACATTCTGATGTCCAAGTGAATTTAACCCCCTTTTTCCGAAGGGTAATGATTGGACAACCAATCTTGGAAAATCCTTTTATGAACCTTATATAGTATCCTGCTAAGCCCATAAAGGATATGATATCAGATACATCCTTTGGGGTAGGCCATTCCATAATAGATCTAATCTTGTTAGGCTCGACTGCCACTCCTTCTTTAGAAATAACATGGCCTAAGTAATGGACTTGCTTCTGAAAAAATTCACACTTGATAAACTTAGCGTAGAGATGATTCTCTCTTACTACTTGTAGCACTAATTTAATATTTTCTTCATGCTCCTCTTTTTTATTGGAGTATATTAGGATATCATCAATGAAAACCAATACAAATATGTCTAGAAATTTGTTGAGTACATTATTCATCAATCACATAAAAGTTGTGGGGGCATTGGTTAATCCAAATGGCACCACCACAAATTCATAGTGACCATACCTTGTCCTGAAGGATGTTTTGTGGATGTCTTCATCCTTGACTCAAACTTTATGGTATCCAGACCTTAAGTCAATCTTTGAGAAATATGGAAGAACCCCCTAATTGGTCAAACAAGTCATCGATTCTTAGTAAGGGGTACTTTCTCTTTATGGTTTTCTTATTGAGTTTTCTATAATCTATGCACGGTCGGAGTGTGGCATATTTCTTCTTCACAAACAAGACTGGTGTTATAACCCTAATTTGCACCAGACATGCTTACCTGGCATCAGGCCATCTCAGATTCCTTCTTTGCCAAAACACTATTGAACAACTCTTCTAAAAAACTCCCTTTTTAAAGGTACATGCTAGCCGACCCACTACAGCCCACGTGGATCTACAGTGTCCACGCTAGCTGACCCACTACAGCCCGAGTGGACCTACAAAAGCATGAAAAATGGAAAGTTGCTGACGGAACACAGAGTTTTGGGAAAGTGAACTAAACCTTTCGGCCATGCATGGCCAGTCATTCAACCAAATACCTAGCTCCTTCTATCCTATAAAAGAAGGGGTAGGGGTCCCATTTGAAAGGGGGAAAATCATAGTAAAGAGACTATACCCAATTGAGCATTCCCCTTGTCCCAACCTTTAGCCATCCTTGTGCAATGAGAAATATAGAGCAAAGCAGTTGGAGGATAGTTGAAGAGGAGCCCAGGACCAGTTTCGAGGAGCAATGTCGACCACATATTGTAAGTTTACTATTGTGAAGATTAATACAAAAAATGAATATTTTTCCTATCCCACCATATCATGTGTTCAAGTTGAATGTTTATTTTATGATATTTTCACAACTAACCCAACAATTAGTATATGAAATGCATGTTCGCATCTTTTTGTTTGTTCATGTGTGAATGCAGGTTAGCTTTGGGAGGAGTCTTGCAATCAAATAGAAAGTGAAAGCAAAGGGATCGACATCAAACGAAGGACTTAAGGTAGAGTTATCAAATCTCATTTACACCTTTGTATTGCATGAATGTGGGGTTTTGTGTTGGTAGAATAGGAAAGAGTTAAGGCCTTTGAAATGGTCATTTTTTGCATGCATGATTAGAGCCCTTAAATGCTAAGTCCATAGGAGGGATTCCCGCCCACAACAGAATTGGCGACCATATTGGGGATCTCTAGGGTTTTCTGGGAGTCTTTTTTGGGTATTTAAAAAAGAAAAAAATTGGTTTCATTACTTGTTTTTAGAGTTTCTGCAAAATTCTGAGCTAGCCGAGATTCTGGTCTTCCATACCAGTTCTTCCTGCTTACTTTGCTTGGCTGCATTTTCTTTTATGGGAAGTCACAGAGGTACACATAGCCTGTATAAGGCTTGCATGCATGTACACATGCCCAAACTTCACATAGACCGCATGGACACGCTAGTTGATGAAGTGACAGTAGCGAGGTTAAGTTCATAATTTTTTTATTAAAGAGGCAATCATCCTCTTCCCTGTCAGAAGTGATCCTTCTCAGGAGTTTTTTGAAACTCATTCTGGTCTCTGTTTTTGCAGTTTGTAGCTTAGGTACCACCTCAGATTGGTTTTGTTCGATGAAATTTTCCTTGAATTGTTTTTTCTTTTCTGACAAAGTAAGTTTCTGAGTCTTGAAGATATTTTGTTTCTCAATACCAATAGTCTCTCCCAATGCTTGATTGCTTGAATTTTCATTTTTGAAGAGTTGCAAAGGTACACGCGGCCTGCATAAGGTTTGCATGCATGTACACATGCTATGACCTTACACATCTCACGTGCACACGCTATCTGTTGAACTGTCAGCAGCGTACCTATTGAGAAAATTTTTGTTTAGGAAGAGGCAGTCATCCTTTTCCTTGTCAAGAGTTATATCTCTCAGGGTTCTTGGTCTCTGTCATAGCATTCGAAAACTTAGGTCTGATCACAACAATAGATTGCTTTTTCATTAAAATATTTCTTTTGTTTCTTAGCCATGAATCGTGCATTCATTAGTTTCTCTTAGAATCTTATGTTATTTCTTCTTTGATTGGAAGAAAATATAAAAAACTTATCTTGTTAGGTCTCTTTCTTTCTTGGAATTTGCTTTGCATTGTTATTTGAAAAAGAAAAAGAAATTAGCATAGTGTTCGGTTTTCTTCTCATATTAACAGCATTTCAAAAGAAAATAAGAAAGATAATCGTTCTTTGCTAGTTTTCTTATCATTCCTTTTTTCTGCAAGAGTCTTAACAAGATCAATTGCACTACAGTACCCTTTTGAGTAAATCAAGCCAATAAAAAGAACTCTAATTAAAATTTACTAGACTTTATGTTTGTAGGGTCCATCAACTAGATTAGGCTAGAGCCTTGATTTAGGTTGGAGAGGAAACTCTCAAGGCTATAAAACAAACATAAGAGTCTGTGCTAAGGAGTGTAGAAGTCCAGTAACGTGGAAATTATCTGGGACCCCCCTCTAACACAAGGGATAAACACGAGGTTGTGTGCAGAAAGGTAGTAGAGATAACCCCTCCAAAGCCAGACCAAGCATAGTGGGGAACGCATATAGAGGACTTATCTTGGGATTCCGTTGATCTCATTTGCCACGGATCTTCATGGGTCTCGAATCTGTTCACGGTCCTCAGTCATCTTCCAGAGCACTTGATTTCGATACCCTTGATAGTTTTCGGTCTTGATACCCTGCTCATTGCAGTCCACCTGACTATTGACTGTACCCGCCTGGTGATTGTTCACGAGCTAGCAACCTAGTTTCCTTTATTTTAGCGACTTACACAGGTGACCGTGGGGGTATACCATAGTACCTAGGGTAGACATCAGACAATTCTTTATAGAGTATACCCAGAGGGTGCGTCCGTATTCAAGTTGTACTTGCACCGGTAAGTTGCTCTAGTGTTGGTTGGTGTAACTGTTCTTCCAACTAGTTAGTCGTTTGCTTGATTTTCCTTTAGGAAATTTTAGTGTGTGCTATGTGCTCCCTAGTTTTCCATAGTGAGTTATTCAGTCGTGTCTTTGGGTCTCTAACCTAGGGTGGTAGACCACCCACTCCACCGGTTGAGAGGACTTTTCAGTCTTCCGCTTAGAAACGTGGAGCCGCCTCTTTATAGGTGTTGTTTTGATAACACTGCTTCTCAGAGTCAGTGTGTGAGACTTTTAAGGATTTGAACGATCCCACAAGGGGAGAACCTCTACATAATATCTTCATGGATAAATTTCCTGACAATATCAACCAAGGAACCCCTTCGCAAGGGGATTCTTGTGCTTTTCCTTTCTTCGGAAATGTTGTTGTCCCTTTG
>JASDQU010883912.1:15337-28254 GCA_032191745.1 Picea mariana | reverse complement strand
GGATGTTCATGGTTAATCCATCTAGGTTTTGTTCGATCTCCTCAACAAACAATCCTCGACCTGCCACAACACCTATCTCTCCTTGCCTCTGAATGGGAGATGATCCCGTAGGATGGTAAGGTGCCACATTTTCATTATTGAGAGCACTTGATTAGTTCTGGATAAATGAAAAAAACATTTTATATAATTAAAATATCAAAAACATATATAATGAAAATTTTCTTCTTACTTATGTCTCCCCACTGAAATCCCTCAGGAAGAGCTAAGTTAGGATCCCCATGGAATTTCATCCTGGCATAAACATAGTCCTCCACCATGATTAGCTGATATCTCAGCCACTGGAAAAAGGCTTCGTCATATTTTATGATAGGCACGCTACTGTGACAAACCATCAAATCGACCCATCTTTTCATTCGTGGATATTGTGGAGCAGGTATGCCCCACTCCACCTGTAGATGTAAGACGGGGACCCTCTCTAAGAAGAAGGATACTAAAATGGATCCATAACTAAACTGTTTCAACTGACCATTTTGACGTTTTGTCAGTTGCTTCTTCATATTCTTCAAGAGACCCTCGCACCAATGACCTGGGGCTCCATACACTCTATGGTGTATTGAAAGTGGATTTGCAAAGCTATGTGGGGATCTGTACTCCCTGCCATCCGAGTGATAGTATAGAGGATGGTTCATAATGGTAAATCCCAAACATCCCTAATGGAAACCTTTCTACTGTGATTTTCTATACCTGACATGCAGTGGTGTGCAACATAGTAGTCCATGGGTTCTCCCCACCCCTGCTTCCCAAGAGTGATACCCGTGAGCCTCAGTGAGATAAGCCCATYAGAAATTAAATATMATCTATCTCCAAGGTGAGTGTATGCACACCCACATGAAAGGCTTGTTCATTTACATCCCACATGTGGACTAGATGCTCCAACAATCTCAGTTGGGCTCTCATGTCATGAATTTTGAATAATTTGAGTAAACCACACTCCTGGAGTGCCATGACAGTGCCCGGTTCATTCCCCAAAAGTAGTCTTCTTACTCATACTCACATTCCCTCCACTCGAGCATTTTGACTAAGGAAAACTTGCCAAGTAACATCAAAAGATGATTAGATTCATAAAAAAACAATTCTAGGAAGTTTTCCTAACTCATTTTTTCTTTTCAAAAATTGAGTTATGGTCGTCGTAGAGGTTTGATTTTATGAAGAGTGATGTCACTGCACCCTGGCTTTGTGTCCTCTGTGACGATTTGGGATCGTCGCTGTTCACGATACCGTGAGCCTGTGACGATATCAAACTGTAGTGACCTCCAAAAAATTGACCTTAAATCAAATTTAAACCAATAAAAATGAAATTTTAAACCATGAAAAGAGAAAGGGGCAAAAAATTACCTTTTTGACATAAGCGGTTTGCGAAATGGTCCACCAGGCACTCCAGAATTGACGTTTGAAATTTGGAAGAAAATGAGGGTTTTGAGCACTATTTGGGTGAAATTGTAAAATGAAATGGTAAATGGGTTATTTTGACCTATTTATTACTTTTACCATATTTTTATTGAAAATTAAATTATTTTTTTAATATTTTACCTATTCCCTAAAGTCTAACCAACTTTGCAAAGTTTTTTCTATTACAGATTGAAATATCTAAGGATGGAACGTTTGACATGGATCCACCATTTTTGGTTGTTTTTGTGTGTTTTTTCTTATGTACAGATGCTTTTAGGGTTTTTTAGGAAAAAAATCTGAGCACAATCTTAATAATTTRTCAMGCTCGTGAAACCATGAGAATGCAATTGAGTGATMTTTTATCGCTTTTTCGAATTGGCATTGGTAATACGAAAAACAAACCCRACAAAGTMTCCTTTAATCTCTTTTCAAGCTCCATAAACATGAAAAAATAGCCGAGTGACCTTGTTCTTTTCATGCTCATAAAAGTATTTGAAGAAAACATTTGATGAGYAGTATATTATCTCTTTTTCAGTCTCGTCAGACTAGCTTATGAAAAAGGACATTTTGGAGTTTTCTTTAAGTGTTTTTCAGACTCTCTAAACATGAAAAATCCCTGAGTTTTCTTTCTTTRRACTCGTAAAAAAAACATTGAAAGGCCCATATGGGACTGAACCACTCCTTCTTAGGGTTTKTTAAACATAATWTGAAGKAATCATCYGAAGGATGAGCTTACATTACAAGTATATGTTATCCTCCTCAATATTGCATAAAATTAAAGAGGTACTCACCAGAAATGGTGGGGGAAAATTGGGAAAGAAATGTGTATCTGTATCTGTGTTAGTGGCAGTAAGTCTCTCTTGAACATGACACCCTCGTTCATCACTATATCCAGGTTGGGAAATCCATTTGCCTCTCGTTTGACCATCCACAAGTCCATATGTTGGGTCCTCCTTGAGTCAATGATGCCAAGACAATTTTCGTGTCATTCGTATGTTCAAGAGAAGTCCAACTTAAACAAGACTTCTATCGAGTCGTCCATCTCCAGTTCTAAATTTTCTACCATGTCGGCCTTCCTTGAGTTAGTTCTGAATCACTTCATACTCTGATCTACTTCAAATCTGTTACATATTTCATGTCATTGACAGGGGATACATTAAGGCCCTCCTATGACGATTCTTTTCCTATCGAATTCAACTCATTATCCAGGAACAAGACTTAGAAATCAATTAGTACCTTGGATCCTGCATGCCTCAATGTTAGGTCTCTTCGATTTCAACAATGGGTTCACATCATTGGAATTTGATTGGAATATTCCATTGAGTGTTCGACTTCAACTCACTCATTCACATTCGTTGGATTGTACTAGAGTACCTTGGGAGTCATTGACATCAATGGTGATTTCCCTCGCACTTGTTAACGACTTTCATTAATGATCGATAATCAAGTGGTTTCTACTATGTTCGACTTCGACACCTGTAATCACATGGCTAGATTCGTACTTAGGGATGATGGAAATGAATACCCTGGATCTCACCATATTGGTCTAGGTTGTGACAAAGTATTTATGAGTTTGTAATGACACATAGATCCACTGTGTATGTATCATGGCTATGTTGAAGTTTTAATTCTTTAAGGATAGATCCACAGTGTATTTCTCGTGGCTATGCTGAATTATAATGAAATGGATCCACAATTTATGTTTAGTTGCCATGAATCACTTGACACTTATGATTAGAGTCACTTGTATTCTAAGTATGGGAATGCCTACCTCAGAAGATGGTATATTATTATGAAGATGCTTGATTGTTTGCAGGTTCTCGACCGATGTGCTCCTTGTTTTCATCACACACATTCTACAAAGTATTTCAACTGTCACAGGTTCCAAATTCATACTTTGGGGGGAATTCTGTTACACATTATTTTGGTCACCCCAGTGATCGAATGACGACATGTTCATAACTCACTTCCATGTTCCCTGAAAACACTAAAAGAGACTTTCTCCATGAGAAAAGTGGTTTAGATTTTCTTCCTTAAAAACTATGTCAAAGGATATCGTCACACCCTGCTCTATGCTTGGGGTGCAACAATGTGATGAAAACGCGCCACCCAGGACACGTCCGCTCCCACTAGGACCTTCTTTTCCTTTGGCCCGAAGAGCTGAAACACTCTTCAAATCCCTTATCGAGATTTCTCTACACCCACAGAATTCACCTTATGATCTCCCTTTACCTTATCGGGAAATCGGACCTCGCGTGATCGCGAGTCCTGCACTCACAGGTTCAGGTCTCCCAATTCTCCAGAACCCGATGAAATATCCACCCACGTGTTCCTTTTTCTTATCGAGAATTTTCCCATCGGGAAATCAACCTTTGCGCTGTCGTGATCCACTGCTCTCACAGATCCCTGATTCCCGATCTCCGATAGCACTCACTGCACCCTTCAGCCCCCTCCGACTCACTCTTTTCGCATGTGACCTGCTGGTCCCCAAGACCATGGTCCTTTCCTCTATCGGGATTTCGCAATTCGTGGAATCGAAATGCGTAGAACTCACACCCTCAGGATCTACGATTCTTCGATTCCCGATGCCACCTGTTCTCCAGTATGGCCCTTAACCCTGTCGGGAAATCGCGTATTGAAATATCACGATTCCCGTTGTCGATATACACGGGACTTTCAATTTCCTGAACCTCGATGCACGTGCAAAATCTCTCCTCCACGTCACCGCTTCCTTCCACTCTATCAGGTATCATGAAATTGCGATTTCTAATGCAACAAGTCTGTTGTATGTGGAAACTCCGAAATGCCGAACCCCGACTCTCTGGGATCTCTCACCACGTGTCCCTGTTGTGACCAACGGCTCTGATCCTATCAGGAAATCATGGATCGCGATTCCTCCATTAGAGAGTTCTATGCCTCTGGAAACTCCGACGCTCCAAATTCCGACTCGTCAGGATCTCCTGCCACGCATCCTCGCCAATGGATGGTTTAAACCTCTCGTCGGGAAATCGCAGATCGCAATTCCAATATGCAAGAGTTCTGTGTCCTCGAAAACTTTGATTTTCCGATGAGCTGAACTCCGACTCTCCTTCGGATGTCTGACACATGTCCATCCAAGATCAACGGCTGATATCCTTTCTCGGGATTTCGAGAACTACACGGTCTCGATTCTCTTCCATAACAAAACCCCGATGACTCGAATATCCCGATGACTCCTTCTCTGCACACTTGGGCTTAAACCCGACACAACTTCCCATGATCTAACGACTGACAGGAAAAAAACCACTGATCCAATGGTGCACCGACCTTTCGAGCTCGACTCGGGTGTGGTTGTAACCTCCTCGCACCTCTCCGAGATCCAACAGCTGATGGGTTTTATCAATCTTCCCTGCAGATCCTGACTGTTGATTTCCTTTCCCCTTGGCGACCTCTTGGCACAAAAATCTCCTGTGCAATCCTTCAATAATTCTGAAGGTCTTTCTTCCTCCTGATCTTTCTTCACACTTCTCGATCTCTTAGAAAAGAGATCTCTTTGCACGCACTCCTTGCGGCAACCCTGCAAACACTTCAAGTGTTCGAACTTCTTTTGACTCTGCGCACACCTGCAGCAGCAGTCTTCGGTCTCCTTTGCTCAGAATTACAACTGAGACTCCTTCTCAGCCTGCACACCCTTTTCATGGCTTCAAAAACCCACTTCCACTTCTGGGTGAATGAGAACAAGAGTTAAACTACTGAACCTTCATCAATGCACTCCTTGCGGATGAATTCAACTGCACACTTTGCAGGAATCTCCTGGCTCAGATAGAGAAACAATTGAAACTCATTCCACCTCCTTCAGACTTCAGTTTCAAACATGAAATCACATGCACATCATATACAAAGCAAATGCATAACAAGAAGAAAACATTCAAGAACATATAAACCATATACACAGAGAAACAACACCAACCATGAATTTGAATCAGAACTTTCTTCTATTAATTCAAATGCCTGTACATGGGTGTTCTTCATACAATGTTCTCTGCTTTCTCTTCTCTTCTTTCTCCTGAATAATGTTACAATAATACAATGAGGGTGTCTATATCCGTTTTCCCTCCTTCTATCTAAAACTGTCGAATCTGTAAATAAATCCTACCTACCTGCATTAACTAGATTAAATGCCTCTTATCTACTTCAGACAAGAGCGTATGGCTCAAGGTCTGATACAATATACAAAAGGAACTCCTTCATAAATGGTTCCTTGAAGGTTTGGCGCTTCATTAAAGACTTGCGCTACAATCCCAAAGCACTTCAAAAAATTTGGGTTTGTTTGTCCAGCTGATCTCCGCTTGATGTGCTGGCTAGCGTGATGAGTTGGCGGTGCTCTTGCATCATACTCCTCGGCTTGAAATCTTTCATGCGCTCCTATCCATGAGCTCCTGCACGGTCTGTTCATGCTTTTGAATCACTGCTTCAGTCTCCCAGCTGGCATCTTCTAGTGGATGGTTCTTCCATTTGACCAGATACTCGAAGTATTCCTTCCACCTGGTCTTTTTGCTCACCCTCTTATCAAGTATACGCTCCATCTGTGGCTTCTCTGCAATCGACATCTATTTCTGCCACTGGATTTCTGGATATAAGTCTAATACATTGAATGTCGGAGATATTCCGATCTCATCTGGCAACTCAATTTCATAATCATTTTCTCCCAATTTCTTTAGGACTCTGCATGGCCCAATTTTCTTCATTTTCAGCTTGTTGTATGTTCCCCTTGGGAACCTTTCCTTTCTCAGATGTGCCAGAACTAGATCACCAACTTCGAACTGAAGTTTTCTTTGATGCTAATCCACTCTGCGCTTATATTCCTGGTTTGATTCCAACAATCGCTCCTTCACCTTGCTGTGAAGTTCCTTCATCGCCTCTGTGAATTCTTCAGCGCTTGCACTCTTAGTGATTATCTGCTCTGAATCTCTCAGTTCAGAAACTCCTCTAGGCTGCCTGCCATATACAATCTCAAATGGACTTTTTCCTGTGCTCCTGTTCATTGAGTCGTTGTATGCAAACTCTGCTTGTGGCAACATATTGTCCCAACTGCTGTGGTGCTCTGTCACCAAGCTTCTTAATAAATCTCCCAGACTCCTATTTACCACCTCTGTTTTCCCATTCGTCTGAGGATGATAGGTAGAACTAAACATCAAGTTAGTTCCCATCTTCTTCCAAAGTGTCCTCCAGAAATGTCCAATGAATTTTGTATCCCTGTCCGATACTATGCTTCTGGGTAAACCATGAAGTCTAACGATCTCCTTGACGAACAAATTTGCGATGTGAGTTGCATCATTGGTCTTCTGGCATGGGATAAAATGTGCCATTTTGGAAAACCTGTCAACTACCACAAATATCGAATCATGTCCTCTTTGCGTCCTAGGCAATCCCAATATGAAATCCATGCTGATTTCATCCCACGGCCTCTCAGGTATGGTTAATGGTTGATAGAATCCCGCATTCTGTTTTTGACCCTTCGAATGCTGGTAAATTCTACATCTGTCGACAAAATTCTTGACTTTCGACCGCATTCCTGGCCAAAAGTATTCTTTGCTCAGCTTCGCAAATGTCTTGTCGTGGCCAAAATGCCCTGCTAATCCACCACTGTGCTTTTCTTTTAGCATATTCTCCCTCATGGAGCAATTTGGAATGCATAACTGATTGCCTTTGAACAACAATCCATTTTGGATCATATAATGTATCCATGGGCTTCTGTCTCTGAGAACTGGATTCTTAGCTGCCTCATATGCCTCTGCAAAATCTACATCACCTACATACATGTCCCTAAGATTTTCAAAACCCAAGGTTTTGACTCAGAACTCCTGCAGCAACAAACACTTCCTGCTCAAAGCATCAACCACTTTGTTAGCAGTACCTGAAATGTGTTTAATTACAAATGTAAAATTCTGCATATACTCTACCCATTTAGCATGTTTCTGATTCAACTTCTCCTGTTGAGTCACAAACTACAATGCATGATTATCACTATATAAAACAAATTCTTTTGGGATCAAGTAATGCCTCCATTTCTTCAATGCCTGTATGATAGCATAAAATTCTTTGTCATACGTGGAGTACTTTACTTTTGCCTCATCCAACTTCTTGCTGAAATATGCAATTGGTCTGTCCTCCTGGCTCAAGACCGTTCCTATGGCAAAGCCACTTGCATCACATTTTACCTGGAACACTTTCGTAAAATCCGGCAACACCAAAACCGGCTGTTCTGTGATCTTTCACTTCAACAGATTGAAGCTCTTCTCTGCCTCTTCAGTCCAATGAAAATATTTATGTCTTTTCTTGACAGTGTCCATCATTGCTGCGCTAATTTCACTAAAATTATTGATGAATTTTTGGTAGAAACTAGCCAGTCCATGAAAACTTCTCACCTCGAAAACATTTCTCGGTGATTGCCAATTTTTAATTACTTCCACTTTACTTGGATCCATCTTCAATTCATTCGCCGATATGACAAACCCCAAGTAAATGAGTTCTGTCTTCATAAATAAAGATTTCCTCATGTTGATCAACAACTTCTCTTGCTGTAGCTTCTTCATTACTGCAGCTAAATGCTTCAGATGTTCATCTTTTGTTTTGATGAAAATCAATATGTCATCTAGATAAACAATGACAAACTTACCATTGAACTCCTTCAGCACTTCATTCATTAGCCTCATGAATGTACTCGGTGCATTCGTCAAGCCAAACGGCATGACTAGCCATTCATACAACCCTTCATTGGTTTTGAAGGCTGTCTTCCATTCATCGCCTTCCCTCATGCGAATCTGATGGTATCCACTTTTCAAATCAACCTTTGAAAATTTTTTGGCTCCACTTAGACAGTCCATCAAGTCATCCATCCGTGGCAATGGAAACCTGTACCTGATGGTTATTTTGTTAATGGCTCTGGAATTAGTGCACATTCTCCAACCTCCATCTTTCTTTGGACTCAGTATCGTTGGAACGACACATGGACTTAAACTTTCTCTGATTAGTCCTTTTTCCAATAGTTCCTGTACCTGTCTTTTAACTTCTTCATTCTCTTGTGGCGTCAACCTGTACATAGCTTTGTTCAGAAAACTAGCTCCTGGTATGAGGTCTATATGATGACTCACACTCCTCATCGGTGGCAACGAATGAGGTAATTCGTCTACCACAATATCAGCGAATTCTTCCAGCAGTTCCTGAATTTCTTCCGGCAAATCATCCACTCTTGTGCTGGTCAAAACGATTTTCGGTTTTCTGACCACAAAGAATTGTGGATCTTCCTTCTTCTTTACTTCCGCCAGAAGTTCCTTCCCACTCATGAAAAGTACAGTATTTCTCGGTTCTAGTTTTACTTCTTTATCTTTAATTGGAAGTAGCATATGTGTTCTTCCATTCTTCTCCAAAGTATACATATTCATCTTCCCATCATGAACTACGTTCCTGTCATATTGCCATGGTCTGCCTAGCAATAAATGACATACATCCATAGGAATAACATCATAGAGTATTCTATCATTATACCCTCCTATCTTGATGTCAACTAAGCACTATTTGGTGACATGTACCTGATGCCCCTTCTGTAGCCATGAAACTTTATATGGACTCGGGTGATCAGTTGTCTCCAGTTCTAATTTCTCCACCATCTCGGTCGAAATGAGATTGTCTGTGCTACCGATATCCACGATAACCTTGCACTTCCTGTCTTTGGTCTTGCATGCATTTCTGAAAAGTCTGTTTCTTTGAGAGGTGTCCTCCACCTCCTTCTCAGGTGTTAAGAGAACCTTACGCATCATCAACGACCTTTCGTCTTCTGCATCTTCTGCTTCAGCAGCTCGCCTCTGTGCCTCGGTGATGTGAGCTTCTCCTCCATCCTTCTTCCTATCTGGACAATCAACTACCTTGTGTCCATTCTTTCCACATGTGAAGCATGTGATGACTCCACCTCGGCCTCTTCCTCTACCTCTGATATGAGGGAATGTGTTATTATCAGCGTATCCTCCGCTCTGTTCTGTCTGCTACCTTCGCTGTTCAGCGTGCTGGCTTCGCTGTGAACTTCCACCTCTTTTTGTTCTAGTCTGAGGCTTTTTCCAGTCGTCCTTGGATTTATGGAACCTATCTTGGGCAACCGACTTACCTTTTGGCTGGCTCCTACCTCTGCCTTGCTGTCCTGGCTTATGGCTTAGCTTTTCCTCAGCTTTCAACACCATCTGATACACATCCTCCACCGTTCTGATGGTTGTCATACTCATCTCATCCTGGATATCGTATCTTAAGCCATTCATATACCTGGAAAATTTTTCATCATCGCTCTCCCGATGACCTGCTCTGATATTTAGCTTGTAGAATTCCTCAGTATACTCCTTCACTGTCATCAACTTCTGTCTCAGGTTCTGCATTCTCTCGAACAATGTGATTTGATAATCCCTTGGGATGAACTTTTCCTTCATCTTCGCAATCATTCGATCCTTGATTTTAATCTTTTGCTTGCCTTTGGAACGTCTATCTTCTTGAAGCTCGTCCCAGCATAATGCTGTGTGTCCCTTCTATTTGGTAACAACATGTCTGACCTTCTTATCCTCTTCAATATCCTCATAATCGAAGTAAGTGTCAAGAGCTCTAATCCAATCTAGAAGTTCTTCTGCATCCAGAATCCCTTCATAAACTAGAATGTCCATCTTTGTCTTTGAACTCATCCGGGCGATAGATTTAATTAATCGCTCGTTGGCTGCATCTTCGGCTACAACTTCTCCTTGTTATTCAGCTTCAACTTCACCTTTGGAGTCACTCAGATCTCCAGCACTGGCTGTGTGTCTCTGCGCTGCTTCCATATCTTCTAATCTTGCTCGAAGATCACGTATCTACCTCTCCATTTCTGGATTTTATGCTTGTCTCCCTCTTCCTCTCTGGTTCCCCCTATCCTCTGGATCGGGTGATTGTCTTTCTCTCCTCGTCAGCATGGTGAAATTCTCTCTTCTCCTCTGCTACAGAAAACAGGGAAATTTTCTCGCTCTGATACCACTCTGACGCAAACGCGCCACCCAGGACACGTCCGCTCCTACCAGGACCTTCTTTTCCTTTGGCCCGAAGAGCTGAAACACTCTTCAAATCCCTTATCAGGATTTCTCTACACCCACATAACTCACCTTATGATCTGCCTTTACCTTATCGAGAAATCGGACCTCGCGTGATCGCGAGTCCTGCACTCACAGGTTCGGGTCTCCCAATTCTCTGGAACCCGATGAAATATCCACCCACGTGTTCCTTGTTCTTATTGGGAATTTTCCTGTCGAGAAATCGGCCTTTGCACTGTCGCGATCCAATGCTCTCACGGATCCCCAATTCTCGATCCCCGATAGCACTCACTGCACCCTTCAGCCCCCTCCGGCTCACTCTTTTCGCATGTGACCTGCTGGTCCCCAAGACCACGGTCCTTTCCTCTATCGGGATTTCACAATTCATAGAATCGAAATGCGTAGAACTCACGCCCTTGGGATCTCCGATTCTCCGATTCTCTGATTCTCGATGCCACCTATCCTCCACTATGGCCCTTAACCCTGTCGGGAAATTGTGTGTCGGAATATCACGATTCCCGTTGTCGATGTACACAGAACTTTCAATTTTCTGAACCCCGATGCATGTGCAAACTCTCTCCTCCATGTCACCGCTTCCTTCCACTCTATCGGGTATCGTGAAATCGTGATTTCTAATGAAACAAGTCTGTTATATGCGGAAACTCTGAAATGCCGAACCCCGACTCTCCGGGATCTCTCGCCACGTGTCCCTGCTGTGACCAATGACTCTGATACTATCAGAAAATCACGGATCGCGATTCCTCCATTCGAGAGTTCTATGCCTCTAGAAACTCCGATGCTCCAAATGCTGACTCGTCAGGATCTCCTGCCACGCGTCCTCACCAATGGACAGTTCAAACCTCTTGTCGGGAAATCGCGGATCGCGATTTCATCATGCAAGAGTTCTGTGTCCTCGGAAACTCTGATTTTTCGATGAGCTGAACTCGGACTCTCCTCCGGATGTCTGACACGTGTCTAGACAAGATCAATGACTGAGATACTTTCTCGGGATTTAGAGAACTACACGGTCTCGATTCTCTCCCTTAACAAAACCTCGATGACTCGAATATCCCGATGACTCCTTCTCTGCACACTCAGGCTTAAACCCGGTGCAACTTCCCATGATCTAACGGCTGACGGGAAAACAACCACTGATCCAACGGTGCACCGACCTTTCGAGCTCGAATCGGGTGTGGTTGTAACCTCCTCGCACCTCTCTTAAATCCAACAACTGACGGGTTTTATCAATCTTCCCTGCAGATCCTGACTGTTGATTTCCTTTTCCCTTGGGGACCTCTTGGCACGAAAATCTCCTGTGCAATCCTTCAATAATTCTGAAGGTCTTTCTTCCTCCTGAGCTTTCTTCACACTTCTCGATCTCTTAGAAAAGAGATCTCTTTGCACGCACTCCTTGCGGAAACCCTGCAAACACTTCAAGTGTTCGAATTTATTTTGACTCTGCGCACACCTGTAGTAGCAGTCTTCGGTCTCCTTTGCTCAGAATTACAACTAAGACTCCTTCTCAGCCTGCACACCCTTTGCATGGCTTCAAAAACCCACTTCCACTTCTGGGTGAATGAGAACAAGAGTTAAACTACTGAACCTTCATCAACGCACTCCTTGCGGATGAATTCAACTGCACACTTTGTAGGAATCTCCTGGCTCAGATAGAGAAACAATTGAAACTCATTCCACCTCCTTTAGACTTCAGTTTCAAACATGAAATCACATTCACAACATATACAAAGAAAATGCATAACAAGAAGCAAACATTCAAGAACATATAAACCATATACACAGAGAAACAACACCAACCGTGAATTTGAATAAGAACTTTCTTCTATTAATTCAAATGCCTGTACATGGGTGTTCTTCATACAATGTTCTCTGCTTGCTCTTCTCTTCTTGCTCCTAAATAATGTTACAATGATACAATGAGGGTGTCTATATCCATTTTCCCTCCTTCTATCTAAAACTATCTAATCTGGAAATAAATCCTACCTACCTGCATTAACTAGATTAAATGCCTCGTATCTACTTCAGACAAGAGCATATGGCTCGAGGTGTGATAAAATATACAAAATGTGCTCCTTCATAAATGGTTCCTTGAAGGTTTGGCGATTCATTAAAGACTTGTGCTACAATCCCAAATCACTTCAAAAAATTTGGGTTTGTTTGTCCAGCTGATCTCTGCTTGATGTGCTGGCTCGCTTGATGAGTTGGTGATGCTCCTGCATCATGATGCTTGATCATCGCACACTGCAAAAAAGCTGGACTGCGGCATTGTCATAGGATTTCTGTGCATAGGGTGTGATGATGCTTAAACAAGGGAAAAGTGAAATTCACGAATGTTATAGAAGGGAATCTTCTAGAATACGAGTTGCCTCCGAT
>JASDQU010883911.1:23394-33827 GCA_032191745.1 Picea mariana | reverse complement strand
ATGGAATCATATTTGAATATGCATTTGAGAGTTTTGTACGTGGTCTTCATTGCGAGTGACGATGCGTAGTTCTTGGTCCGCTTTTTCTCGACTTCGGGTCACATTCTGGGCCCGTGTTTCAACGTAGTGGGATTATGGGTTGAAAAGCAGAATTCTTTGTTTCCAAATACAGAATCATATTTGGATATGCATTTGAGAGTTATGCATGTGGTCTTTAATGCAAGTAAGGACGTCCCTTGCTTTGCTGTTACTTGAATGGGGTAAACTATATATGGTTATGGGAGCTCCGGTGCAAGGAATGGGTAAACAAGGGTGTAGTTCTTGGGCCGCTTCTTCTCACCTTCGGGTCACATTCTGGGCTCGAGTTTGAACGGAGTGGGATTATGGGTTGAAAAGCAGAATTCTCGATTTCCAAATACATAATCATATTTGGATACCCATTTGAGAGTTGTGCACGTGGTCTTGATTGTGAGGGAGGACGTGTAGTTCTTGGGCCGTTTTTTCTCGACTTCGGGTCACATTCTGGGCTCGGGTTTGAACGGAGTGGGATTATGGGTTAAAAAGAAGAATTCCCAGTTTCCAAATACAAAATCATATTTTGATACCCATTTGATAGTTGTGCACGTGGTCTTGATTGCGAGCGAGGACGTGTACTTCTTGAGCCTCTTTTTCTCGACTTCGGGTCACATTCTGGGCTCGGGTTTGAACGGAATGGGATTATGGGTTTATAAGCAGAATTATCGGTTTCCAAATACGGAATCATATTTGGATACCCATTTGAGAGTTTTACAGGTGGTCTTGATTGTGAGCGAGCACGTGTAGTTCTTCGGCCTCGGGTCACATTATGGGCCCGATTTTTAACGGAGTGGGATTATGGGTTGAAAAAGAGAATTCTCCATTTCCATTTACAGAATCATATTTGGATACCCATTTGAGAGTTGTGCATGTGGTCTTGATTGCGAGCGAGGACATGTAATTCTTGGGCCGCTTTTTCTCGACTTCGGGTCACATTCTGGGCCCGTGTTTGAACGGAGTGTGATTATGGGTTGAAAAGATAAATTCTTGATTTCCAAATACAAAATCATATTTGGATACCCATTTGAGAGTTGTGCACGTGGTCTTGATTGCGAGCGAGGACGTGTAGTTCTTGGGCCGCTTTTTCTCGACTTCAGGTCACATTCTGGGCACAGGTTTGAACAGAATGGGATTATGGATTGAAAAGACTAATTCTCGGTTTCCAAATACGAAATCATATTTTGATACCCAATTGAGATTTGTGCACGTGGCCTTGATTGATTGATAGTTGTGCTTTTTCTCGACTTTGGGTCACATTCTCGGCCCGGTTTTGAACGGAGTGGGATTATGGGTTGAAAAGCAAAATTCTCTGTTTCCAAATACGGAATCATATTTGGATACCCATTTGAGAGTTGTTCATGTAGTCTTGATTGTGAGTGAGGACGTGTAGTTCTTGGGCCACTTTTTCTCAACTTCAGGTCACATTCTAGACCCAAGTTTGAACGAACTAGGATTATGGGTGGGAAAGAAAAGTTCTCGTTTTCTAAATATGAAATCATATTTGGATACCCATTTGAGAGTTGTGCATGTGGTCTTGATTGCGAGCGAGGACGTGTAGTTCTTGGGCCTCTTTTTCTCAACTTCAGGTCACATTCTAGGCCCAAGTTTGAACAGAGTGGGATTATGGGTGGAAAACCAAAGTTCTCAGTTTCCAAATACGAAATCAAATTTGGATACTCATTTGAGAGTTATGCATGTGGTCTTGATTGTGATCGAAGACATGTAGTTCTTGGGCTGCTATTTCTCAACTTCGGGTCACATTCTAGGCCCAAGTTTTAATGAACTAGGATCCTGGGTGGAAAAGTAAAGTTTTCAGTTTCCAAATATGGAATCATATTTGGATACCTATTTCAGAGTTGTGCACGTGGTCTTGATTTTGATCCAAGACGTGTTGTTCTTGGGACACTATTTCTCAACTTCGAGTCACATTCTAGGCCCAAGTTTCAATGAACTGGGATTATGGTTGGAAAAGAAAAGTTCTCGGTTTCCAAATATGGAATCATATTTGGATACCCATTTGAGAGTTGTACATGTGGTCTTGATTTCAAGAGAAGACGTGCAGTTCTGCGATCGCTTTTTCTCAACTTCAAGTCACATTCTAGGCCCAAGTTTTAATGAAGTAGGATCATGGGTCAAAAATCAAAATTTTCCACTTCCAAATATGGAATCATATTTGGATATCCATTTGAGGGTTGCACCCATGGTCTTGATTGCGAGCAAGGACATGTGGTTCTTGGGATACTTTTTCCCAACTCCGGGTCCCGTTCTATGCCTACATTTGAATGGAGTGGGATTATGGGTGGAAAAACAAAGTTCCCCACTTCCAAATATGGAATCATATTTGGATACCCATTTGAGGGTTGCACTTGTGGTTTTGATTGGGAGCGAAGATGTGTGGTTCTTGGGCTGCTTTTTCCCAACTTCGTGTCCCGTTCTAGGCCAACTTTTGAACGGTGTGGGATTATGGGTGGAAAATCAAAGTTTCCCGCTTCCAAATATGGAATCATATTTGGATACACATTTGAGGGTTGCACCCGTGGTCTTCATTGCGAGTGAAGACGTGTGGTTCTTGGGCCGCTTTTTCTCGACTTCGGGTCACATTCTGGGCCCGGGTTTGAACGGAGTGGGATTATAAGTTGAAAATAAGAATTCTCGGTTTCCAAATACAGAATCATATTTGGATACCCATTTTACAGTTCTGCACGTGGTCTTTATTGTGAGCGAGGACATGTAGTTCTTGAGCCGTTTTTTCTCGACTTCAGGTCACATTCCGGGCCCCGGTTTGAACGAAATGGGATTATGGGTTGAAAATAAGAATTCCTAGTTTCCAAATACAGAATCATATTTGGATACCCATTTCAAAGTTTTACATGTGGTCTTGATTGCGAGTGAGTACGTGTAGTTCTTGGGCCTCTTTTTCTTGACTTCGGGTCACATTCTAGGCCTACGTTTGAACGGAGTGGGATTATGGGTTGAAAAGAAGAATTCTGGGTTTCCAAATACAGAATCATATTTGGATACCCATTTGAGAGTTGTGCACATGGTCTTGATTGCGAGCCAGAATGTGTAGTTCTAGGGCCGCTTTTTCTCGACTTCAGGTCACATTCTTGGCTCGGGTTTGAACAGAGTGGGATTATGAGTTGAAAAGAAGAATCCACAGTTTCCAAATACAAAATCATATTTGGATACACATTTGAGAGTTGTGCACGTGGTCTTGATTGCGAGTGAGGATGTGTAGTTCTTGGGCCTCTTTTGCTCGACTTCGAGTCGCATTCTGGGCCCAGGTTTGAACAAAATGGGATTATGGGTTGAAAAGAAGAATTCTCGGTTTCCAAATAGAGAATCATATTTGGATACCCATTTGAGAGTTGTGCATGTGGTCTTGATTGCAAGCGAGGACGTGTAGTTCTTGGGCCACTTTTTCTCGACTTTGGGTCACATTCTGGGCCTGGGTTTGAATGGAGTGGGATTATGGGTTGAAAAGCATAATTCTCGGCTTCCAAATACGGAATCATATTTGGATACCCATTTGAGAGTTGTGCATGTGGTCTTGATTGCGTGCAAGGAAGTGTAGTAGTTGGGCCGTTTTTTCTCGACTTCGATTCACATTTTGGGCCCAGGTTTGAACGGAGTGGGATTATGGGTTGAAAAGAAGAATTCTTTGTTTCCAAATACAGAATCATATTTGGATACCCATTTGAGAGTTGTACATGTGGTATTTATTGTGAGCGAGGAAATGTAGTTCTTGTGCCGCTTTTTCTCGACTTTGGGTCACATTTTGGGACCGGGTTTGAACAGAGTGGNCATTCTAGGCCCAAGTTTGAACGGACTGGGATTATGGGTGGAAAAGAAAAGTTTTGGGTTTCCAAATACGAAATCATATTTGGATACCCATTTGAGAGTTGTGCACATGGTCTTCATTGCAAGCGAAGATGTGTAGTTATTGTGCCGCTTTTTCTCGACTTTGTGTCACATTCTGGGCCTGGGTTTGAATGGAGTGGGATTATGGGTTGAAAATAAGAATTCTCCATTTCCAGATAAGGAATCATATTTGCATACCCATTTGAGAGTTGTGCATGTGTTCTTGATTGTAAGCGAGGACGTGTAGTTCTTGGGCTGTTTTTTCTCGACTTTGGGTCACATTCTGGGACCAGGTTTGAATGGAGTGGGATTATGGGTTGAAAAGCATAATTCTCCATTTCCAAATAAGGAATCATATTTGATACCCATTTGAGAGTTGTGCAGGTGGTCTTGATTGCGAGCGAGGAAGTGTAGTTATTGGGCTACCTTTTCTTGACTTTAGGTCACATTCTGGGCCCAGGTTTGAACTGAGTGGGATTATGGGTTGAAAAGAAGAATTCTTCATTTCCAAAGAAGGAATCTTATTTGCATACCCATTTGAGAATTGTGCACGTTTTCTTGATTGTGAGAGAGGATGTTTAGTTCTTGGGCCATGTTTTCCTTACTTCGGGTCACATTCTGGGACCAAGTTTGAACAGAGTGGGATTATGGGTTGAAAAGTAGAATTATCGATTTCCAAATACAGAATCATATTTGGATACCCATTTGATAGTTGTGCACGTGGTCTTGATTGCGAGCGAGGAGGTGTAGTTCTTGGGCCACTTTTTCTCGACTTCGGGTCACATTCTGGGCCCAGGTTTGAACTGAGTGGGATTATGGGTTGAAAAGAAGAATTCTCGGTTTTCAAATACATAATAATATTTGGATACCCATTTGAGAGTTGTGCATGTGGTCTTGATTGTGTGCAAGGACGTGTAGTAGTTGGGCCATTTTTTCTCTACTTCGATTCACATTTTGGGCCCGGGTATGAACGGAGTGGGATTATGGGTTGAAAAGAAGAATTCTTTGTTTCCGAATACATAATCATATTTGGATACCCATTTGAGAGTTGTGCACGTGTTATTTATTGTGAGCGAGGACATGTAGTTCTTGTGCCACTTTTTCTCGATTTCGGGTCACATTCTAGGACCGGGTTTGAACAGAGTGGGATTCGGGTTTGAAAAGCAGAATTCTCGGTTTCCAAATACGGAATCATATTTGGATACCCATTTGAGAGTTTTGCATGTGGTCTTGATTGCGAGAGAGGACATGTAGTTCTTGGGCCACTTTTTCTCAACTTCGGGTCACATTCTAGGCCCAAGTTTGAACAGACTAGGATTATGGGTGGAAAAGAAAAGTTTTGGGTTTCCAAATATGAAATCATATTTGGATACCCATTTGAGATTTGTGCATGTGGTCTTGATTGTGAGCGAGGATGTGTAGTTATTGTACTGCTTTTTCTCGACTTTGGGTCACATTCTGGGCCCGGGTTTGAACGGAGTGGGATTATGGGTTGAAAAGAAGAATTCTCCATTTCCAGATAAGGAATCATATTTGCATACCCATTTGAGAGTTGTGCACGTGGTCTTGATTGTAAGCGAGGACGTGTAGTTCTTGGGCCACTTTTTCTCGACTTTGGGTCACATTTGGGACTGGGTTTGAACAGACCGGGATTATGGGTTGAAAAGAAAAATTCTTCATTTCCAAATAAGGAATCATATTTGGATACCCATTTGAGAGTTGTGCAAGTGGTCTTGATTGCGAGCGAGGAAGTGTAGTTATTGGGCCGTCTTTTCTCACCTTCAGGGCACATTCTGGGCCCAGGTTTGAACTGAGTGGGATTATTGGTTGAAAAGAAGAATTCTCCGTTTCCAAATAAGGAATCATATTTGCATACCCATTTGAGAATTGTGCACGTGGTCTTGATTGCGAGAGAGGATCTTTAGTTCTTGGGCCGCTTTTTCCTTACTCTAGGTCACATTCGGGGACCAGGTTTGAACGGAGTGGGATTATGGGTTGAAAAGTAGAATTCTCGATTTCCAAATACAGAATCATATTTGGATACCCATTTGATAGTTGTGCACGTGGTCTTGATTGTGAGCGAGGACGTGTAGTTCTTGGGCCACTTTTTCTAGACTTCGGGTCACATTCTGGGCTGGGTTTGAACGGATTGGGATTATGGGTTGAAAAGAAGAATTCTCGGTTTCCAAATACAGACTCATATTTGGATACCCATTTGATAGTTGTGCATGTGGTCTTGATTGCAAGTGAGGACGTGTAGTTCTTCGGCCACTTTTTGTCGACTTTTGATACTCATTTTTGAGTTTTTCACGTGGTCTTGATTGCGAGCAAGGAAGTTTAGTTCTTGTGCCTCTTTTTCTCGACTTTGGGTCACATTCTGGGGCCGGGTTTGAACAGAGTGCGATTATGTGTTGTAAAGAAGAATTCCCCATTTCCAGATTAGGAATCATATTTGCATACCCATTTGAGAGTTGTGCACGTGGTCTTGATTGTGAGCGAGGACGTGTAGTTCTTGGGACGCTTTTTCTCGACTTCGGGTCACATTCTGGGACCGGGTTTGAATGGAGTGGGATTATGGGTTGAAAAGCAGAATTCTTCGTTTCAAAATAAGGAATCATATTTGGATACCCATTTGAGAGTTGTGCACATGGTTTTGATTGGGAGCGAGGAAGTGTAGTTATTGGGCCGCTTTTTCTCGACTTCGGGTCACATTCTGGGCCCAAGTTTGAACGGAGTGGGATTATGGGTTGAAAAGAAGAATTCTCCATTTCCAAATAATGAATGATATTTGCATACCCATTTGAGAGTTGTGCATGTGGTCTTGATTATGAGAGAGGATGTTTAGTTCTTGGACCGTTTTTTCTTGACTTCAAGGCACATTCTGGGACTGGGTTTGAACAGAGTGGGATTATGGGTTGAAAAGTAGAATTATCGGTTTCCAAATACATAATCATATTTGGATATCCATTTGATAGTTGTGCACTTGGTCTTGATTGCGAGTGAGGACGTGTAGTTCTTGGGCCACTTTTTCTCAACATTGGGTCACATTCTGGGCTGGGTTTGAACGGAGTGGGATTATGGGTTGAAAAGCAGAATTCTTGATTTCCAAATACGAAATCATATTTGGATACCCATTTGAAAGGTGTGCACGTGATCATGATTGCGAGTGAGGACATGTAGTTCTTGGGCCTCTTTTTCTTGACTTCGGGTCACATTCTGGGACCGGGTTTGAATGGAGTGGGATTATGGGTTGAAAAGAAGAATTCTCTATTTCCAAATATGGAATCATATTTGGATACCCATTTCATAGTTGTGCATGTGGTCATGATTGCGAGGGAGGACGTGTAGTTCTTGGGCCGCTTTTTGTCGACTTCGGCTCACATTTTGGGCCCGGGTTTCAACGGAGTGGGATTATGGGTTGAAAAGCAGAATTCTCATTTTCCAAATACATAATCATATTTGGATACCCATTTGAGAGTTGTACACATAGTCTTGATTGCAAGCGAAGACGTGTAGTTCTTGGTTTGCTTTTTCTCAACTTCGTGTAACATTCTAGGCCCAAGTTTGAATGGAGTGGAATTATTGGTGGAAAAGAAAAGTTCTCGTTTTCCAAATATAGAATCATATTTTGATACCCATTTGAGAGTTGTGCACATGGTCTTGATTGCGAGCGAGGACGTGTAGTTCTTGGTTTCCAAATATGGAATCATATTTGGATACCCATTTGAGAGTTGTGCACATGGTCTTGATTGTGAGCGAAGACGTGTAGTTCTTGGGCCACTTTTTCTCAACTTCGGGTCACATTCTAGGCCCAAGTTTGAATGAAGTGGATTATGGGTGGAAAAGAAAATTTCTCGGTTTCCAAATATGGAATCATATTTGGATACCCATTTGAGAGTTGTACACGTGGTCTTGATTGCGAGCGAATACATACAGTTCTTGGGCCACTTTTTCTCAACTTTGGGTCACATTCTAAGCCCAAGTTTGAACAAAGTGGGTTTATGGGTCGAAAAGAAAAATTCCCCGCTTCCAAATATGGAATCATATTTGGATACCCATTTGAGGGTTCCACCCGTGGTATTGGTATTGATTGGTATTCTAGGATCGGGTTTGAAAGGAGTGGGATTCTGGGTTGAAAAGCAGAATTCTCGGTTTCCAAATACAGAATCATATTTGGATACCCATTTGAGATTTGTGCATGTGGTCTTGATTGCGTGTGAGGGCATGTAGTTCTTGGGTCACTTTTTCTCAACTTCGAGTCACATTTTGGGCCCAAGTTTGAACGGACTGGGATTATGGGTTGAAAAGCATAATTCTCCATTTCCAAATAAGGAATCATATTTGGATACCCATTTGAGAGTTGTGCACATGGTCTTGATTGTGAGATAGGATGTGTAGTTCTTGGGCCGCATTTTCTCGACTTCATGTCACATTTTGGGCCCGGGTTTGAAAGGAGTGGGATTATTGGTTGAAAAGCATAATTCTCCGTTTCCAAATAAGGAATAATATTTGGATACCCATTTCATAGTTGTGAATGTGGTCTGGATTGCGAGCAAGGACGTGTATTTCTTGGGCTGCTTTTTCTCGAATTTGGGTCACATTCGAATCAAAGTTGTGCACGTGGTCTTGAATGTGAGCAAGGAAGTGTAGTTATTGGGCCACCTTTTGTTGACTTCGGTTCAAATTCTGGGCCCAGGTTTGAACAAAGTGGGATTATGGGTTGAAAAGAAGAATTCTCTGTTTCCAAATAAGGAATCATATTTGCATACCCATTTGATAGTTTTCCACGTGGTCTTGATTGTGAGCGAGGATGTTTAGTTCTTGGGCCACCTTTTCTCGACTTCGGGTCACATTCTAGGACCGGGTTTGAACGGAGTGGGATTATGGGTAGAAAAGTAGAATTCTCAGTTTACAAATACAAAATCATATTTGGATGCCCTTTTGATAGTTGGGCACGTGGTCCTGATTGCGAGCGAGGATGTGTAGTTCTTGGACCACTTTTTCTCAACTTTGGGTCACATTCTGGGCCGAGTTTGAACGAAGTGGGATTATGGGTTGAAAAGTAGAATTCTCGGTTTTCAAATACAGAATCATATTTGGATACCCATTTGAGAGTTGTGCACGTGGTCTTGATTGCGAGCGAGGACGTGTAGTTCTTGGGCCCCTTTTCCTCAACTTCGGGTCACATTCTGGGACCGGGTTTGAACGAAGTGGGTTTATGGGTTGAAAAGATGAATTCTCAGTTTCCAAATATGGAATCATATTTGGATACCCATTTGATAGTTGTGCACGTGGTCTTGATTACGAGCGAGGACGTGTAGTTCTTGGGCCACTTTTCTCGACTTCTGCTAACATTCTGGGTCTGGTTTTGAACGGAGTGGGATTATGGGTTGAAAAGCATAATTCTCGTTTTCAAAATATGGAATCATATTTGGATACCCATTTAAGAGTTGTGTATGTGGTCTCGATTGTGAGCGAGGACGCGTAGTTCTTGGGCCGCTTTTTTCCAACTCTGGGTCCTGTTCTAGGCCAACGTTTGAACGGAGTGGGATTATGCGTGGAAAAGAAAAGTTCCACGCTTCCAAATATGGAATCATATTTGGATACCCATTTGAGGGTTTCACTCGTGGTCTTTATTGCGAGCGAAGATGTGTGGTTCTTGGGCCGCTTTTTCCCAACTCTGGGTCCCATTCTAGGCCCACATCTGAACGAAGTCCCATACAGAATCATTTTTGGATACAGAATCATTTTTGGATACCCATTTGAGATTTGTGCACATGGTCTTGATTGTGAGCGAGGACGTGTAGTTCTTGGGACATTATTTCTCAACGTCGAGTCACATTCTAGGCCCAAGTTTGAACGGAGTGGGATTATGGGTGGAAAAGAAAAGTTCTCAGTTTCCAAATACGGAATCATATTTGGATACCCATTTGAGAGTTGTGCATGTGGTCTTCATTGTGAGTGAAGAATCGTAGTTCCTGGCCCCTTTTTCTCAACTTCGGGTCACATTCTACGCCCAATTTCAACAAAGTAGGATTATGGGTGAAAAAGCAAAGTTATCGGTTTCCAAATATGGAATCATATCGAATACCCATTTGAGAATTGTACACATTGTCTCGATTGTGAGTGAAGACGTGTAAATATTGGGCCTCTTCTTCTCAATTTTGGGTCACATTGTAGGCCCAAGTTTAAACGAAGTGGGATTATGGGTGAAAAATAAAATTTCTCAGTTTCCAAATATGGAATCATATTTGGATACCCATTTGAGAGTTGTACATGTGGTCACATTCTAGTCCCAAGTTTGAACGAAGTGGGATTATGAGTGGAAAAACAAAGTTCTCGGTTTCGAAATATGGAATCATATTTGGATACCCATTTGAGAGTTGTAAACGTGGTCTTGATTTCGAGCGAATAATTGTAGTTCTTGGGCCGCTTTATTTCAACTTCGGGTCACATTCTAGGCCCAAGTTTGAACGAAGTGGGATTATGGGTGGAAA
>JASDQU010883911.1:0-11835 GCA_032191745.1 Picea mariana | reverse complement strand
TTCTTGGTCCACTTTTTCTCAACTTTGGGTGACATTCTAGGCCCAAGTTTCAACGAAGTGGGATTATAGGTGGAAAAGAAAAAAATTTGGTTCCCAAATATGGAATTAGATTTGGATACCCATTTGAGAGTTGTAGACGTGGTCTTGATTGTGAGCGAAGACGTGTAGTTCTTGGGCCACGTTTTCTCAACTTCGGGTCACATTCTAGGCCCAAGTTTGAACGAAGTGGGATTATGGGTGGAAAAGAAAAATTCTTGGTTTCCAAATATGGAATCATATTTGGATACCCATTTGAGAGTTGTACAAGTGGTCTTGATTGCGAGCAAAGACGTGTAGTTCTTGGGCTGTTTTTTCTCAATTTCGGGACATATTCTAGGCCCAAGTTTGGAACGAAGTGGAACTATGGGTTGAAAAGAAAAATTTTTCATTTTCAAATATGAAATCATATTTGGATACCTCTTTGAGAGTTGTACACGGGGTCTTGATTGCGAGCGAAGACGTGTAGTTCTTGGGCCGTTTTTTCTTGACTTCAGGTCACATTCTGGTCCCAGGTTTGAACGGAGTGGGATTATGGGTTGAAAAGAAAAATTCTCCATTTCCAAATAAGGAATCATATTTGGATACCCATTTGAGAGTTGTGCACGTGGTCTTGATTGTGAGCGAGGACGTGTAGTTTTTCGGCCAGTTTTTCTCGACTTCGGGTCACATTCTGGGCCCAGGTTTGAACGGAGTGGGATTATGGGTTGAAATGCAAAATTGTTCGTTTACAAATAAGGAATCATATTTGGATACCCATTTGAGTGTTGTACACGTGGTCTTGACTGTGAGCGAGGACATATAGTTCTTGGGCCGCTTTTTCTCGACTTCGGGTCATATTCTGGGCCTAGGTTTGAACGGAGTGGGATTATGGGTTGAAAAGCAGAATTCTTTGTTTCCAAATAAGGAATCATATTTGGATACCCATTTGAGAGTTGTGCACGTGGTCTTGATTGTGAGTGAAGACGTGTAGTTCTTGGGCCGCTTTTTCTTTACTTCGGGTTACATCCTGGGCCCGAGTTTGAATGAAGTGGGATTATGGGTTGAAAAGCATAATTCACCCTTTCCAAATAAGGAATGTTATTTGGATACCCATTTGAGAGGTTTTCACGTGGTCTTGATTGCGAGCGAGGACGGGTAGTTCTTTAGCCGCATTTTCTCAACTTCGGGTCACATTCTAGGCTCGGGTTTGAACAAAGTGGGATTATGGGTTGAAAATAAGAATTCTCGATTTCCAAATATGGAATCATATTTGCATACCCATTTGAGCGTTGTGCACATGGTCCTTCTTGCGAGCGAGGACGTGTAGTTCTTGGGCCTCTTTTTCTCGACTTCGTGTCACATTTTGGGCCCATCTTTGAATGGAGTGGGATTATGGGTTGAAAAGCAGAATTCTCGGTTTCCAAATACATAATCATATTTGGATACCCATTTGAGAGTTGTGCACGTGGTCTTGATTGCAAGCGAGGAAATGTAGTTCTTGGGCCTCTTTTTCTCAACTTTGGGTCACATTCTAGACCTAAGTTTGAATGGACTAGGATTATGAGTGGAAAAGCAAAGTTCTCGGTTTCTAAATACGAAATCATATTTGGATACCCATTTGAGAGTTGTGCATGTGGTCTTGATTACGAGCGAGGACGTGTGGTTCTTGGGTTGCATTTGCTTGAATTCGGGTCACATTCTGGGCTCGGGTTTGAATGGAATGGGATTATGGGTTGAAAAAGAAGAATTCTTCATTTCCAAATACAGAATCATATTTGGATACCCATTTGAGAGTTGTGCACATGGACTTGATTGTGAGCGAGGATTTGTAATTCTTGGGCCACTTTTTCTCAACTTCAGGTCACATTCTGGGCCCGGGTTTGAACGGAGCGTGATTATGGGTTGAAAACCAAAATTATCCATTTCCAAATAAGGAATCATATTTGGATACTCATTTTAGAGTTGTGAACGTGGCCTTGATTGCGAGCGAGAACGTGTAGTTTCTAGGACACGTTTTCTCAACTTCGGGTCACATTCTAGGCCCGGGTTTGAATGGAATGGGATTATGGGTTGAAAAGAAAAATTCTCGGTTTCCAAATACGGAATAATATTTGGATACCCATTTGAGAGTTGTGCACGTTGTCTGGAATGCGAGCAAGGACGTGTAGTTCTTGAACCGTTTTTTCTCAACTTCGAGTCACATTCTTGGCTCGGGTTTGAACGGAATGGGATTATGGGTTGAAAAGAAGAATTACAGGTTTCCAAATATGGAATCATATTTGAATACCCATTTGAGAGTTTTTCACATGGTCTTCATTCCGAGCGAGGACGTGTAGTTCTTGGGCCACTTTTTCTCGACTTTGGGTCACATTCTGGGCCCGTGTTTGAACGTAGTGGGATTATGGGTTGAAAAGTAGAATTCTTCGTTTCCAAACACGGAATCATATTTGGATACCCATATGAGAATTGTGGACTTGGTCTTGATTGCGAGCGAGGACGTATAGTTCTTGGGCCGCTTCTTCTCAGCTTCGAGTCACATTCTGGGCTCGGCTTTGAACGGAGTGGGATTATGGGTTGAAAAGAAGAATACTTGATTTCCAAATACAGAATCATATTTGGATATCCATTTGAGAGTTGTGCACGTGGTCTTGATTGCGAGCAAGGACGTGTAGTTCTTGGGCCGCTTTTTCTCTACTTCGGGTCACATTCTGGGCCCACGTTTGAACATAATGGGATTATGGATAAAAAGAAGAATTCTTGGTTTCCAAATATAGAATCATATTTGGATACCCATTTGAGATTTGTGCACGTGGTATTGATTGCGAGCAAGGACCTATAGTTCTTGGGCCACTTTTTCTCGACTTCGGGTCACATTCTGGGCTCAGGTTTGAAAGGAGTGGGATTATGGGTTGAAAAGAAGAATTCTCGGTTTCCAAATACATAATCATATTTGGATACCCATTTGAGAGTTGTGCTCGTGGTCTTGATTGCAAGCAAGGGCATGTAGTTCTTGAGCCTCTTTTTCTCGAATTTGGGTCACATTCCGGGCTCCGGTTTGAATGGAATGGGATTATGGGTTGAAAAGAAGAATTATCAGTTTCCAAATATGGAATTGTATTTGGATACCCATTTGAGAGTTTTGCACGTGGTCTTGATTGTGAGCGAGAACGTGTAGTTCTTGGGCCTCTTTGNGAAAAGGAGAATTGTTCGTTTCCAAATACAAAATCATATTTGGATACCCATTTGAGAGTTGTGCACATGGTCTTGATTGCAAGTGAGGACATGTAGTTCTTGAACCATTTTTTCTCGACTTTGAGTCACATTCTGGGCTTAGGTTTGAACGGAATGGGATTATGGGTTGAAAAGAAGAATTCTCGGTTTCCAAATACGGAATCACATTTGGATACCCATTTGAGAGTTTTGCATGTGGTCTTGATTGCGAACGAGGAAGTGTAGTTCTTGGGCTACTTTTTCTCGACTTCGAGTCACATTCTGGGCATGGGTTTGAACGGAGTGGGATTATGGGTTGAAAAGAAGAATTCTCTCTTTCCAAATAAGGAATCATATTTATATACCCATTTGAGAGTTTTGCATGTGGTCTTGATTGCGAGTGAGCAGGTGTAGTTCTTAGGCTAGTTTTTCTCGACTTTGGGTCACATTCTTGTCCCGGGTTTGAACGTAGTTGGATTAAGGATTGAAAAACATAATTCTTCATTTCCAAATAAGGAATCATATTTGGATACCCATTTGAGATTTGTACACGTGGTCTTGATTGCGATCGAGGATGTGTAGTTCTTGGGCCGACTTTTCTCGACTTCCAGTCACATTCTAGGCCCGGGTTTGAACAGAGTGGGATTATGGGTTGAAAATCAGAATTCTCTATTTCTGAATAAAGAATCATATTTGGATACCCATTTGATATTTGTGCACGTGGTCTTGATTGCGAGAGAGGATGTGTAGTTCTTGATTCGCATTTTCTCAAGTTCGGGTCACAAACTAGGCCAGAGTTTGAACGGAGTGAGATTGTGTGTTGAAAAACAAAATTCTTCGTCTCCAAATAAGGAATCATATTTGGATACCCTTTTGAGAGTTGTGCACATGGTCTTGATTGCAAGTGAGGACGTGTAGTTGTTGGGCCTTGTTTTCTCGACTTCGGCTCACATTCTGTGCCTGTGTTTGAACGAAGTGGGATTATGGGTTGAAAAGCATAATTCTTTGTTTCCAAATAAGGAATCATATTTGGATACCCATTTGAGAGTTGTGCACGTGGTATTGATTGTCAGCGAGCATGTGTAGTTCTTGGGCCGTTTTTTCTTGACTTCGGGTCACATTCTGAGCCCAGGTTTCAACGGAATGGGATTATGGGTTGAAAATCAAAATTCTTCATTTCCAAATAAGGAATCATATTTGGATACCCATTTGAGAGTTGTGTACATGGTCTTGATTGTGAGAGAGGACGTGCAGTTCTTGGGCTGCTCTTTCTCGATTTTAGGTGACATTCTAGGCCCTGGTTTGAACGTAGTAGGATTATGGGTTGAAAAGCAAAATTACTCGTTTCCAAAAAAGGAATCATATTTGGATACTCATTTGAGAGTTGTGCACATGGTCTTGATTGTGAGTTACGACATGTAGTTCTTAGGCCACGTTTTCTCGACTTCGTGTCACATTCTGGGCCCAAGTGTGAACGGAGTGGGATTATGGGTCGAAAAACATATTTCTCCATTTCCAAATAAGGAATCATATTTGGATACACATTTGAGAGTTTTGCACATGGTCTTGATTGCGAGCGAGGACGTGCAGTTCTTGGGCCGCTTTTTCTCGACTTTGGGTCACATTTTGGCCTCGTGCTTGAACGAAGTGGAATTATGGGTTGAAAATCAGAATTCTTCGTTTCCAAATAAGGATTCATATTTGGATACCCATATGAGAGTTGTGCACGTGGTCTTGATTCTGAGTGAGGATGTGTAGTTCCTGGGCCACTTTTTCTCGTCTTCGTGTCACATTCTGGGCCCGTGTTTGAACGGAGTGGGAAGATGGGTTGAAAAGTAGAATTCTTTGTTTCAAAATAAGGAATCATATTTGGATACCCATTTGAGAGTTGTGAACATGGTCTTGATTGTGAGCGAGGACGTGTAGTTCTTAGGCCTCTTTTTCTCGACTACGGGTCACATTTTGGGCCTGGCTTTGAATTTAGTGGGATTATGGGTTGAAAATTAGAATTCTCGGTTTCCAAATAAAGAATCATTTTTGAATACCCATTTCAGAATGGTCTTGATTATGAGCAAGGACGTGTAGTTCTTGGGCCTCTTTTTCTCGACTTTGGGTCACATTCTGCGCCCGAGTTTGAACAAAGTGGAATTATGGGTTGAAAAGATGAATTCTCTGTTTCGAAATAAGGAATCATATTTGGATACCCATTTGAGATTTTTTCACGTGGTCTTTTTTGCGATCGAGGACGTGTAGTTCTTGGGCCGCTTTTTTTCGACTTCATGTCACATTCTGGGCCCGGGTTTGAACGGAGTGGGATTATGGGTTGAAAAGCAGAAATTCTTCGTTTTAAAATAAGGAATCATATTTGGATACCCATTTGAGAGTTGTGAACATGGTCTTGCTTGCGAGCAAGGAAGGGTAGTTCTTGGGCTGCTTTTTCTTGACTGCGGGTCACATTCTTGGCCTGAGTTTGAACGGAGTGGGATTATGGGTTGAAAAGAAGAATTCTCATTTTCCAAATATTGAATCATATTTGGATACCCATTTGAGAGTTGTGCACATAGTCTTAATTGCGAGCGAGGATGTGTAGTTCTTGGGTCACTTTTTGTCGACTTCGGGTCACATTCTAGGCCCAGGTTTGAACGGAGCCGGATTATGGGTTGAAAAGAAAAATTATCCATTTCCAAATAAGGAATCATATTTGGATACCCATTTGAGAGTTTTTCACGTGGTCTTCATTGCGAGTGAGGACATGTAGTTCTTAGGCCACTTTTTCTTTACTTCAATTCACATTCTGGGTCCGTGTTTGAACGGAGTGGGATTATGGGTTGAAAAGAAGAATTCTCGGTTTCCAAATACATAACCATATTTGGCTACCTATTTGAGAGTTGTGCACTTGGTCTTGATTATGAGCGAGGACGTGTATTTCTTGGGCTGCCTTTTCTCGACATCGGGTCACATTCTTGGCTCAGGTTTGAACGGAGTGGGATTATGGGTTGAAAATCAGAATTCTCCGTTTCCAAATACAGTATCATATTTGGATACCCATTTGAGAGTTGTTCACATGGTCTTGATTGCGAGCGAGGATGTCTAGTTCTTGGGCCGCTTTTTCTCAACTTCGGGTCACATTCTAGGCCCAAGTTTGAACGGAGTGGGATTATGGGTGGAAAAGAAAAGTTCTTGGTTTCCAAATACGGAAACATATTTGGATACCCATTTGAGAGTTGTGCATGTGGTCTTGATTGTGAGCGAGGACATGTAGTTCTCGGGCTACTTTTTCTCAACTTCGGGTCACATTCTAGGACCCGGTTTGAACGGAGTGGGATTATGGGTTGAAAAGAAGAATTCTCTGTTTCCAAATAAGGAATTATATTTGGATACCCCTTTGAGATTTGTGCATGTCATCTTGATTCAAAGGGAGGATGTGTAGTTCTTGGGCTACTTTTTCTTGACTTTGGGTCACATTCTGGGCCCAGGTTTGAACAGAGTGGGATTATGGGTTGGAAAGAAGAATTCATAGTTTTCAAATATGGAATCATATTTGGATACCCATTTGATAGTTGTGCACGTGGTCTTGATTGCGAGCGAGGACGTTGAGTTAATTGGTTGTTGTTTCTCGACTTCAGGTCACATTATGGGCCCGAGTTTGAACGGAGTAGGATTATGGGTTGAAAAGAAGAATTCTTGGTTTCCAAATATAGAACCATATTTGGATACAAATTTGAGATTTGTGTATGTGCTCTTGATTGCGAGCGACGACGTGTAGTTCTTGGGCCGCTTTTTTTCGACTTCGGGTCACATTCTAGGATAGGGTTTGAACGGAGTGGGATTATGGGTTGAAAAGCATAATTCTCAGTTTCCAAATATGGAATCATATTTGGCTACCCATTTGAGATTTTTGAACGTTGTCTTTATTGCGAGTGAGGACGTGTAGTTCTTGGGCCACTTTTTGTCAACTTCAGGTCACATTCTAAGCCCAAGTTTGAACAAAGTGGGATTATGGGTGGAAAAGAAAATTTCTCAGTTTCCAAATACAAAATCATATTTGGATACCCATTTGAGATTTGTGCAAGTGGTCTCAATTGCGAGTGAAGATGTGTGGTTGTTGGGCCACTTATTCCCAACTCCGTGTCTCGTTCTAGGCCCACGTTTGAACAGAGTGGGATTATGGGTGGAAAAGCAAAGTTCCTCGCTTTGAAATATGGAATCAGATTTGGATACCCATTTGAGGTTTTCACCCATGGTATTAATTGCGAGTGAAAATGTGTGGTTCTTGGGCCGCTTTTTCCCAACTCTGTGTCCCATTCTAGGCCAACGTTTGAATGGAGTGGGATTATGAGTGGAAAAGCAAAGTTCCCCGCTTCCAAATATGGAATCATATTTGTTTGAACGAAGTGGGATTATGGGTGGAAAACAAATTTTCCCCACTTCCAAATATTGAATCATACTTGGATACCCATTTGAGGGTTTCACCCGTGGTCTTGATTGCAAGCGAAGACGTGTGGTTCTTGGGCCACTCTTTCCCAACTTCGTGTCCCGTTCTAGGCCCATGTTTGAACGGACTAGGATTATGGGTGGAAAAGAAAAGTTCTCAGTTTCCAAATACATAATCATATTTGGATACCCATTTGAGAGTTGTGCAGGTGGTCTTGATTGTGAGTGAGGACGTGTAGTTCTTGGGCCTCTTTTTCTCAACACTGAGTCACATTCTAGGCCCAATTTTGAATGGAGTGGGATTATGGGTGGAAAAGAAAAGTTCTCGGTTTCCAAATACGGAATCATATTTGGATACCCATTTGAGAGTTGTGCATGTGGTCTTGATTGCGAGCGAGGACGTGTAGTTCTTGGGCCGTTTTTTCTCAACTTCGGGTCACATTCTAGGCCCAAGTTTGAACGAAGTGGTATTATGGGTGGAAAAGAAAAGTTCTCGGTTTCCAAATACGGAATAATATTTGGATACCCATTTGAGAGTTGTGCACGTGGTCTTAATAGTGAGCGAGGACGTGTAGTTCTTGGGCCGCTTTTTCTCAAATTTAGGTCACATTCTAGGCCAAGTTTGAATGGAGTTGGATTATGGGTGGAAAAGCAAAGCTCTCAGTTTCCAAATACATAATCATATTTGGATACCCATTTTAGAGTTGTGCAAATGGTCTTGATTGCGAGCGAGGACATGTAGTTGTTGGGCCGCTTTTTCTCAACTTCGGGTCACACTCTGGGTCCCGGTTTGAACGGAGTGGGATTATGGGTTGAAAAGAGGAATTCTCCATTTCCAAATAAGGAATCATATTTGGATACCCCTTTGAGAGTTGTAAATGTGGTCTTGATTGCTAGCGAGGATGTGTAGTTCTTGGGCCACTTTTTCTAGACTTGAGGTCACATTTTGGGCCCATGTTTGAATAGACTAGGATTATGGGTTGAAAAGAAGAATTCTCCATTTCCAAATAATAAATCACATTTGGATACCGACTTGAGAATTGTGCACATGGTCTTGATTGCGAGAGAGGACGTGTAGTTCTTGGACCGGTTTTTTCGACTTCAGGTCACATTCTCAGCTCGGGTTTGAACGGAGTGGGATTATGGGTTGAAAAGAAGAATTCTCGGTTTCCAAATACGGAATCATATTTGGATACCCATTTCATAGTGTTCCATGTGGTCTTTATTGTGAGAGAGGATGTGTAGTTCTTGTGCCGCTTTTTCTTGACTTCGGGTCACATTCTGGGCCACAGTTTGAACGGAGTCGGATTATGGGTTGAAAAGAAGAATTCTTCGTTTCCAACTAAGGAATCATATTTGGATACCCATTTGAGAATTCTGCATGTGGTCTTGATTACAAGCGAGGACATGTAGTTATTAGGCCACTTTTTCTCAACTTTGAGTCAAATTCTGGGCCCGGGTTTGAACGGAGTGGGATTATGGGTACAAAAGCAGAATTCTCTGTTTCCAAATAAGGAATCATATTTGGATACCCATTTGAGATTGTTTCACGGTGTCTTGACTGTGAGAGAGGACGTCAATTTCTTGGGCCGCTTTTTCTCGACTTCGGGTCACATTCTAATCCCTGGTTTGAACGGAGTGGGATTATGGGTTGAAAAGCATAATTCTCGATTTCCAAATACATAATCATATTTGGATGCCCATTTGAGAGTTGTGCACATGGTTTTTTTTGTGAGCGAGGACATGTAGTTCTTAGGCCACTTTTTCTCAACTTCGGGTCACATTCTAAGCCCAAGTTTGAACAGAGTGGGATTATGGGTGGAAAAGCAAATTTCTCGATTACCAAATACAAAATCATATTTGGATACCCATTTGAGAGTTGTGCACGTGATCTTGATTGCAAGAAAAGACGTGTGGTTGTTGGGCCACTGTTCCCAACTCCAGGTCCTATTCTAGGCCCACGTTTGAACAGAGTGGGATTATGGGTGGAAAAGCAAGATTCCCCGCTTCGAAATATGGAATCATATTTGGATACCCATTTGAGGGTTGCACCCATGGTATTGATTGCGACCGAAAACATGTGGTTCTTGGACCACTTTTTCCCAACTCTGGGTCTCGTTCTAGGCCAACGTTTAAACGTAGTGGGATTATGGGTGGAAAGCAAAGTTCCCCGCTTCCAAATATGAAATCATATTTGGATACACATTTGAGGGTAGCACCCGTGGTATTGATTGCAAGCGAAGACATGTGGTTCTTGGGCCACGTTTTCCCAACTCTAGGTCCTGTTCTAGGCCCACGTTTTAATGGACTAGAATTATGGGTGGAAAAGAAAAGTTCTCGGTTTCCAAATACGGAATCATATTTGGATACCCATTTGAGAGTTGTGCATGTGTGATCTGTTGGATCTTTTAATGACTTATGGTTGAGTTTTAATTTTGCATGCATTAATTAACCATTTGAGAAACTTAGTGAAAGAATGAAGAAAGAAGAGGAATTATAACAGCCATATACACATATGTAGATCTGAAATAAAATAATAGACAGCAAACCATAACACGTAGATTGATAATGGAGTTCGGCACAACTTTGCTTATGTCTCTGGGCCTTTTTCTCTGTGGGGGAGGCTTCTTTATTTCTGTTCAAATGCTCAAAAATAAATTTCTGCAATGCCAAATGGCTACAAGACTGATCTGGTCATGCTCTTCCAGATCTCTAGAACCATGCAAAGAAAATGGCACGCAAAATGGATGTCTGAAGCTCCCAGAAATGGTCTGACAACGTCTCCTCCTCAAAAGTTCCTCTGCATCAAAATGGCTTTAGCTTGATTTCCCTCCAGTATAAATCTGCTATGACTGCTCTAATGGCTTCAGAGCGGCCAAAAACCCCTATTTGGGCTCTTTTGGCACCTCAATCGGTCGAAAAACGAATAAGTTAGGCCTCCTGGAAGTTTTCCCCTTCAAGCTTGATGTCACTGGTTCTACAAAACGCACCCTCCTTCATTGAACCCAGCTCACACGCAATATATGGCATAAAAACCCAGCGTCGGGTGCAACCGCGCCAATGGTGCAAACTGTAGGATGGTTAAGGGTGCGCCAGCGCATAACCGCCTAGGCACCTGGGCGTATGGGTCACAATATGACCTCGGGCTTAACAAAAGAACCAAACCATTGCAAAACCGTCGCGCTCCTGGTTATGGTCACATGGCGCAACACATAGGATCACGGGCTACAATATTTAAACAACTCCATTGTATAAACCCGCGTGCTCATTTAATATGGTAGTCATATGTTTAAAACGTATGCGACCGGGGCTGGGGATAAGCCCCAACCCGGAGGCGCCCAAACCACATATCAATGCAATTTATATATAATTAAAACCATATAGTAAACAAGGACCACCGTGTGGGCTAGTGGTAGCCCACACACTACCAAAGCGCTGCCAAAGGGGGAGGTCACCGGTTCAAATCCGGTCGACTACACAAACTTTTAATTAACAAACCAAAACCAATAAAGGGGTGCCACGTGGCAGCCCATGACTGGGCCACATGGCACTACGCCATTTGACCATAATATGCCACGTGTCACAAACTGATTCACCCAGATGTCAGCCAATCCAAAACTGCCACGTCGACGTATGATCATGCCACGTCATCTCCTGCACAGTCAGCATGCTGATGTCATCATCATTGACTTTTTGACCAGTTGACCTTTGACTTTTTACCTGTGTGGGCTTCCGATCAGAACGCGATAACTTTCGCATACTGAGCCCGTTTGACGAAGTAAATATACCACCGGAATTAGGAAGACGAGATAGACGTAATGGCATAGGTTTCGTTGCATTCCAAGCACTTTCATTTTTGAGCATTTTTCAAGCTCTGTTAGGCTTCTGGATCTGATTTCGGATCACACCTCCCCACAATAAGACCTTTTGGTCCCCAAAAGTTTACTGACCAGTCAACAAGCTCGGGATAGGACACCCGACTTGCTCTCTGTCTCTGAACTCTGTCCTGTGCACCTGTCTCATCAAGATCAACTATAACACAATCATGACAACTGACAATATATTGTTAGTCATTTGAACCCTGTTACATCTTACTGAAGCCACTATCATCTATGTAGAAAACATTGTTAATGACAACATCAAAAAGACGACTGCAAATGAACTGATATACTT
>JASDQU010883909.1:4320-16682 GCA_032191745.1 Picea mariana | reverse complement strand
ATGAAAAGAAATGTAATAAATGTATGGAGTCAAGGCCATCAACAAAAGGTCCTTTCAGATTTTAATCTCTTTAATGAATAGATGTATTGTACAGATCTTGAGTTTGGATCTGATCTATTTTGCAAATGCTCGTTAATGTGATAGGAGAGAAGTAGGTAGGAGGGAGGGAAGGCTCGAGAAGCCCCTTCATCTATATAATTTATTTTCTTGTTCATTAGTGGGGTTGTTGTTAAAAAACACATAAGTTGTTGTTGTTGTTGAGAACCAAGGAGCAATGTATAAATTTGTTGAAGGAGCAGAGGAGAACTACCTATATGTATGTTAATTTTATGATTTAAATGAATGGAATAGAGAAGCTTTGACCCGAATGTTTGGTGTTGTTGTTACTATGTTTATTTGAATGAATGGTATGTTTTCTGTTCATTTAAATTCTTTGTTTCCACTTGTTATTGTTATTTTTAATGTATTTGATCATTAAACACATGAGTCTGTGGAGTTAAAATAAATTTCAATTGTTTCTATTCTGAGAGCTCGTGCAACGAGTGTCTTGAGAGAGTCAAGTTTAAATCATAGAAGCTCAAGAGAGATGACGTTAAATCTTTGATAGTAGTAGTGCAAAGAAAGCATAAAGCCACACAAGGAGTGCGTAGGACCAGTTGTTCTTGAACTCTTTGTGAAACAAAGAACAGTCGAGTGGAGAAGTAACAAGGTCACAAGGAATGTGCCTAAGGATTTAAAACCTTGGAAGAACAAGCTCGTGAGAGATAGAAACCCGAGTCTTTGAGGAGAAAAAACTTAGAAAGTTTTCTAAGTCTGAACATCTAAAGTTCCAAGAGAGTACACAGAGGGAAGGAGGAGGTATCATATACTTGTAGAACCTAAGCTTAGGAGAGATGGAAAATAGAAGTGTCAAGGAGCAGTACTTAGGAAATTCCTAAGCCCAAAAGTTGCACAGAGAGAAGAAAAATGTTTCATATACCTTGGAAAGTTAAGCTCAGGAGGGCCAGCGACCATGACCCCTTGAAGGGAAGAGTTTCAAGAAATCGACACTGAAGATCCCATGGGATATCACCAGGGAGTTGTGGATCGTTAGATATGAGACAATTGTGCCAAGGATAGTCATCAGGGTCCTTCGACACTTAGTGTAGGAGTAAAAGAGATCTGGGATAGTTAAAGTCCTGAAGGATCGAAGAGACTGAGATCATTCTCCCACAACCGATAGGTCTCAACAAATCCGCGTGGTTCGAAGGAAAGAAACTTTGGGGAAGGGCTTGTGCAAAGGTGGAAGAACCTCGAAGCCCAAAGGCTGGATTTCACCGCAACCGTTGATCTGAGAAGGGACACACATCGACAGATCATTCTATTTGGATGTAAAGTACTCTAAGAGTAAGGGGAGAAATGAGAGTATACCGGAGGTCGTCCAAAGCCGAATATGAGTACTCATCCCGACTGTAGATTTAGGGTTGGACACGTAGAGAAATCCCATGAGTTCGGGTTATATCACTTCAAGAGATTGAAAGGAACAGTGGTTTCCAAGATCCCTAAAGCCCGAAGCTTAGCAACTTTTGGGTTAAGTCCAAGGTCAGAGACCAAGGTCGTATGAGGAAAGGGGCCTAGCGAAGGGAGCGAGCACTTGTCATTTATTTTTTTATTTTTAAAGGGGAAAAGCACCAGGAAAGAGCCCACAAGTTTCAAAGAACCTCCACAAAGAACTAAGGAGGGCCCATGTAAACTAAATTTGGGGTTCAAAATAGCCTAAGAGTCGATTCGACTCCGAAATTGATTAATCATTGACCGAGAGGTTGAGCAGAACCTAGGAGAGGCAAGGGTTTTTGTCAAGTGGAATCAAAGATATGAATTTTGTTTTATGTGAAAGAGGGTTTTAATATGATACCATCAAGTGGTATCAGATCCATAATTTGAGATCTGTGTGAATAAATATTTGCATCATGTGGCCAAGAAGACATGGGGACAAACTTGTGACGAATCCAACAATGGAGGAGGAAATAAGGATACTTCGTGCAAGGATAGATTCCATGGAAATTGGACAAAAAAGAGCACTAGATGCAGGTGACATCAATGAGGCCGAGAGTGAAGAAGTGGAAGTTAAAGGAGCTGCAGAAGAATATGTTGTAGAAGAACGCTTGTTGAGGGCTGTTGTAAAACTGGGAGCCAGAGAAAAAATGAAAATAACAATGTATGAAGGCAATTTAGATGTGGAAGAATTATTGGACTGGATAAGAGAAATGGATAAATACTTCAACAATGAATAATTTTATGATGAGAAGAAGTAAAACATGTTGTCACAAGAATAAAATGGCATGCAACACTGTGGTGGGATGAAGTGTAGGATGATAGAAGAGGCAAAGGCAAACAAAAAATTAAAATCTAGGACATAATGGTAGCCAAGTTAAAGGCTAAATTCATACACAAGGATTACCAAATAAATTTGTTCACGACGGTGCAAAACCTGAGACAGAAGGATTTGAAAGTAAAGGAGTACACATAAGAGTTTTATAGGATGAACATCAGAGATGATCATCATGAAAGCGATGAGGAGAAGGTTTCCAGATACATTAATGGCCTGAGATATGAAATCCATGATGAAATTAGCATGGTGACTATGAGGACAGTTGAAGATGCTTATCAGGATTCCCTGAAAGAAAAAGAGAATTTGGAAAGAAAGCAAAGACAACGAGGCAGAGGAAAAATCCCACACAAAAGTAAGGGAATTTTCCATGACAAGAGTCTAAATCCTAGAGTTGATACTATAAAGTTTCACACTCATACAGAGAGAGGAGGAAGCTCCCAAGGAAGACAATATGATGGAAGAAACTCTTTTCCTTGAGGAAGAGGAAGAGGCAGAGGAGGAGAGGTCAAGCATGTGGAAAGATAATACATATGTCTTGGGAATACCCTGAGAAAAATAAAGGAGGAGGAGGAGAAAATGACATTTATGAAGCACAGAAAAGGGATGTTGAGGCAGAAGTTGTTGAAGACGGAAAGTCCCTCATGATGAGGAAAATTATCTTGAAACCTGAGAAAGAGGTGGAAGCACCAGTACAAAGAAACAATATGTTTAGAACTGCTTACAAGACCAAGGATAGAGTTTGCAAGGTGATAATTGATAGTGGGAGAACTGAAAATTTAGTATCCACAGAGATGGAGACTACTGTACATCCAAATCCATATAAAGTTTCATGGTTGAACAAAAGGCACCAGGTAATGGTAAATAAACAATGCCAAGTTGAATTTGAAATAGGAGGATACAAGGATGATATTTTGTGTGATGTAATTCCCATGGATGTATGTCATGTTTTATTGGGACTACCATGTCAGTTTGATATAAATGTCATAAATGATGGGAGGAAAAAGACCTGCACCCTAGAGAAGAATGGTCAAACCCACATGTTTCTTCCAATAGAGGATAAGAAGGTGAAGGAAGAAGCCATCCCAAGCATACTTCTCATGAGTGGGAAGAAGCTCTTGAATGAAGTCAAGAAGGAATAGGACATGCAGTTTGTTGTAGTGAGAAATCCCAAAGTCATCCTTACAAGTAGTACTATGGATGATCTTCCTGAAGAAATTCAGGAACTGTTGGAATTTTTTTTTGATATAGTAGTGGATGAGTTACCTTTCTCATTTCCACCCATTAGGAGCATCAATCATCACATTAATCTTATTTCAGGAGAAAGATTGCCACAACATATGGGTTGACACCTCAAGTGAATGAAGAGGTCAATAATCAAGTCCAAGATCTGTTAAAAAAGGGTTTGGTAAAGGAGAGCTTAAGCCCATGTGTAGTACCAACTGTATCGAGTCCAAAGAAGAATGGAGGATGGAGAATGTGTACGGATTCTAGAGCCATCAACAAGATCACTATCAGGTACATATTTTCTTTACCCATGATGGATTGCTTGAGTGGAGCAAGTTATTTTTCAAATATAGATATGAAAAGTGGTTATTAGAAGATATGAATGAGCGAGGGAGATGAATGGAAAACAACATTCAAAACAAATGAAGGGTTGTATGAGTGGCTTGCTATGCCATTTGGATTAACAAATGCCCCGAGCACATTTATGAGGTTGATATTACTAATTCAAACATTCAAATATAATAATAATAAATACAATTTTTTTATCCCATTCAAAGTTTATTAAATATCACCCAAAAAAATACAACCAAGTTTATATAGATGAGAAAGTTTGTTAGCCATCAATAAAAAGTTATAATCAAAAGTAAACATTAAAGTTTTTTTAAAACTTAAAATTAACTATTATTATTTTCAAATTTTGTTAATTTTATTTGAAATTTAAATTAAAAAAACAAATTATTCAAAATAAATAATGATTTTTACTCATAGTTTATTTAGCATAAACTTTACAAAATTAGCTAAATTTTTTTAAATTGAATTATGAAAACATTAAAAAAACACAATTATATTAAATTTTATATTCTTATAAAATTAAGATAATTTTTATAATAATGAAATTATTAATAAATAAAAGTATTATAAAAAATTTATTCATTTTAATTTGAATAATTAAAATTATTTTTAACACAATACATGTTGAAAATTAAAAGAAATATCTAGATTTTATTAAAATATCCCTAATGGTTATAAATGGAACTTTGAGACCATAAAGTTTAATTTTTTTTTAAAGATTATTAAAATATGTAAGAGAATGGTTATATGGAAGCTTGATATAGTAATTCTCAAATTAAATTTTAAGAAAATAAAGTAATAATTATGCTAATTAAATTTAATGGTATTATGAACATTTCATTTTAACATGATCAACCCTTAATAATATAAAATAATCTTTTTTATTTTTATAACTAAATTACTTCTTAAGGTTTCTTCAAAATTTATAATATAACCACAGTCCCGCTGTCAATTTGTATATCGTGGAACTTCGGTGTTGTTTGGAGGACAAGGAACAATAGAAGTGCAATTTTTAGCCCGCCATCCCGGGAACCCACGAAGGAAAAAGTGGCTAAGTATGGAATGATGAAGCACTCTTTCGGACTAGTGATACATAAGCATGACTATAAATGTGAACCCGTGAGTCCCCCAACACGGACAGCTAGAAATTTTCAGAAAAACGACTAACAAAAGCAACCAGAAAGAAAGCGAAATCATCAAAATAGAAATAGCTCTTGCTAATAAGAAATATTTGATTTATTTGTATTTGTATTTGTATTAAAGGGTTGATTATATGTAATAAATATTCATTTTTTAAATATATTTAATTAGTAAAAATAGAAGAACATGAACAAGATTAAGAGAAACTACAACGTTGAAAAATAAATAAAAAGAAAGCATTGATAGAATTTGGTTGTGGCGATGTATTCTTTAGCTATGGAATTGCCACAACTAATTTGAACTATTATTTTAAATTGTATTAAATTAATAAATCTGATCATATTTTACAGTTGTCCATGATGCAATTAAGCTGTGAGGATAATCTTGTTTTGCAACTATAAGCTGAGAATAATCTTTCCCAGTAAATTAAATTTTAATTTTTCCGGGTAAATTAACTTTTAGTTAGGGAGTAAGCTACCATGCAACACTTGTTACAATTCATGAGTGATCTGAGTGAGGGTGTTTTTCTTAGCAGCTAGGAGAATCGTACAATATGCAGGGTGCCTTACAGGAAGTGTGGAAAGGTGAATTAATAGATGGAGAGGGCGCAACAATGGATCTAAGTGTGAGGGGAGAATTATCAACAACTAAGAATATGCATTGGATGGAGACTACACTCAACAAGGGAGAGAGACATATCACCTTTTTAGAACTCGGTCTCCTGTATTCAAAACTGATCCCTACGTATTGCTTCATGATTCCATAAACCGTAAAGGCGAAATTGCATCACAAACACATTAGAAAAGGAGATGCGCACCAGTTCCTTTGGTGTGCACTCTTTCTAAGAAAATACAAAACAAAATTAACTCTCCACTAATATCAGAAACAAAAAATGAATCACAGAGAGGGAAAAGGAATAAGAATGGAGATTCAACAAAAACTTATTCATTGTATTAGATATTTGAGTGTATTCTTAAACAAACAATGTCAATATTCAAAAACAAAAGATGTTTCTCTTCTTTCTGAGATTATCTGCACAATCAAATATGCAAGAGAACTTTCTCGTAGGATTTATTGACATACTGACTCTTATATAAAAAATATGCATTGTCGTTATTACTTATTCCGACAAATGCTTTATTACAAAAAGAGTGATTGATGCTGACCTAAACTAGACATAGTATTACTTCTACTTCTCCTCTATCTTGTTGCAGATGACTCGAACTTGCTATGTGCCCTGTTAGGAAGGATGTCGTCCTGTCTTATTGGTCCAATTCCTCCCTGTTTAGATCCGAAAACATCCCTACTTTTTCCACTAACGGTTTGAAATTTTAATGCACTATCTCGACGGTCATCCAGTAGTCCTGTCTCTGGCATTTGGCATTGTTGACCACCCAGATAGGAAATGTGATGTTTCTTGGCACAATCCGATGTTATTTGGAAGGAATATGTGACTGGAGTGTGTATCTATGATAAATTTTGAATGCCAATATGGTCGGCTTGTTGATTGAGAAGTTGATTTGACGATTCTGACATATGCAAAGTAAGAGAAAGCTATGTGGGCGCTTGGGACTGAAATCCAAGAAAGAAATCAAAAGGTAAGAAGTCTGTGGAAGCGTGCATGGTCTTTTTGTAAGGGTGCCACTTCTATAAATCTGGCATTAGTAGGTGGAATTCTTTGGCATAGTGGCAATCAATAAATTTGTCTAGGGACACGGTCTCGGAGTGGTAAGTCACTGGGTGACCTTCCTATTTACGCATCGTTCCCAGGGAAAACTAAGAGGTGATTTGGGGTAATGGATAACGTTCTTTAATTGTTACTTGGGTGTAGGAATGGGATATGGTAACCAAAGGATATTCTACAGTGTCTTGTGTAACCGAGGGGGCTGATGGCGTATTGTGTAATGATGCATCATGAATCATATTGATGAATGGATCCCAGGCTTGAGAGGGTGGGAGTCTTGAGGGGGACTGTTAAACTTTGGCACATTCCGAGAGTAGAAGGATTATTATGTGAGGTGTTATATTAGTGAGGTTCTCAGGTTTAACATGGCGGGTCAAACACAGAGAGATATTGGTGGTATTGATAACATGGTGCATGGCGATGGCAGTGGTTCATGTATGTGGTGAAGGGAAAGAGGACAAAGTAATTGCATAGTTGCGCTCAGCCTGGTTAAGGTGGTACTGATGCGTCTTAGCGTGATACACCACTTGTCGGTCTTGTTGGTAAGGAAGACCAAGAAGGAGGTCAGCACAATCTAATGGTGACACGTCGCAGATCACCATGTCACGAAAAGGGCCAATGGTGAAAGTGACGACACAACATATAGAAATAGTAATGTGAGGACCGTCCTTGTTTACCCAGCCAAGGTAATATGGATCAGGGTGTTGGGTGGTGGGGATTTGCAGATGTTGGATGAAAGATTGTGATATCAAATTCCTTTGACTATCGTTGTCCAGAATTAGAGTGGCGAGTTCATATTTAATTTGGCAATTGTGAGTGAAGAGGGGAACGTTATGGCAATTTGGTTCTAGTGTAGTCAGGAGAACGAGGGATGGGTCAACTTCAATGGGGTTGGTAAGAAATGATTTCTGGTTTCTCTGCAAATAAGGTCTAATAGGGTTGGCTATTTTTAATGCCTTGACAGTCGGCTAAGTTATGGGAGTTGGTCTTGTGAAAATTACACCAAAGTTCCTTTTTGGTCGTCGACAAGGAAGAAGGATAAGGTGGAGAATGAAAAGGGGATGGGTTATCACCCTGGGTTTTATTAGGCGGATATCAAATGTGAGGAGCCACCTTTCTTTCAATGGACAAACCCTGTAAGAAATCCTTGTACAGAGAAGCGTTGTCAAAAATATCTACCTCCCACCGGAGAGGTAACAATAAACCAGAATTGAACTTAATTATTAATACCTCATATGGTTCTCTGATCTGGAGTTTGGTGCATAGCTTGCAGAAGATGTCGATGTATCCTTGCATCGACTGATTGGAAAATTTTCGAAGTTGTAACCACTTTGTGAGAAAATTTTGAAGGTAGCTTCGAGGGTAGAAGCGTTCTCTCAAGGCTTGACATAACGTCTCCCATGAAGTAATGTGACCAGTTGTCGAGGATGGAGTGTCGATCTCGATGATCAATTATGTGATGGTCAAGTGTGTGTGCCATCAAGTTTGGGTGATTCCCTCAAGTTGGAGACTGGCTATTTGTAATTTGGTAGCCTCCTCTATCGTAGGCAAGGTTTTGAAATATGTGGAGAGACTTTGAATCCACGGTCTCGCCATTCATATGACCAACGAACTTGGGTAATTGAAAATGGTTGTCCAATTGCATGCTTTCTAGAGGTATTCGTTGTTGAAGACAAATCAATTCCTGAAGAGCTAGTGCCAAATTGACCACTTTACTTGATGTGTCTGCATGAGAGTCCTCACTGGATGCTTCGCGTCGAGGTGACATTGGTGGTAGTCTGGAGTAGACCCTCAAGAGGGTGTGTTAGAAACCTTGTGAAGAGTGAAAGTCACGTTCTGAGTAGAAACGTGCTACTAAAAGGAAGATCCGCCCACCAAAAAAATAAAATGAGCTTGGTGGATGAAGTTCTTGTCCCAAGGATAGAACATGCTCTGATACCAATTGATCTGAGTGAGGGCGTTTTTCTTAGCAACTAGGAAAATCGTGCAATATGGAGGATGCCTTACATGAAGAGTGGAAAGGTGAATTAATAGATGGAGAGGGCGCATGAATGCATCTAAGTGTGAGGGGTGAATTATCAATAGCTTGGAACATGTGTTGGATGGAGACTACGTTCAGCAAGGGAGAGAGACGTGTCATCTTTTTAGAACTCGGCCTCCTCTATTCAAAACTGATCCCTACGTATTGCTTCATGATTCCATCAACCGTAAAGGCAAAATTGCATCAGACACACATTAGAAAAGGAGATGTGCACCAGTTCCTTTGGTGTGCACTCTTTCTCAACAAATACAAAACAAAATTAACTCTCCACTAATCTCTGAAATAGAAAATGAATTACACAGAGGGAAAAGGAATAAGAATGGTGATTCAGCAAAAACTTATTCATTGTATTAGATCTTTGAGTGTATTCTTAAACAAACAATGTCAATCTTCAAAGACGGAAGATGTTTTTTTTCTTTCTGATATTCTCTGCGCAATCAGATACTCAAGAGAATTTTCCCATGGGATTTATTGACATACTGACTCTTATATAAAAATTAGGCATTTCCATTATTACTTATACTAAGAGATTCTTTATTAGAAAAGGACTGAGTAGCGTTGACCTAAACTAGACATAGTATTACTTCTACTTCTCATCTATTTTGTTGCGGATAACTCAAACTTGCTATACGCCCTATTAGGAAGGTTGTTGTATTGCCTTATTGGTCCAATGAGTCTCCTACAATGATTAAACGATTCATCACCTCATTATTTGTGACAATGCCTAACTTAGACATAATCAACTAACCTAAATATAGTATTATAGTCAATGAAGACCTCACACATATTACTCCATAAATTATTAATAATTACTTTACATTATTTTTAATGAAACATAGAAAAAAAATACACATAATATTTCATTTTAATATAAATTTGATAATTACTTTGTAATTTATTATTTTTTAATATAATGTTTATTAATTTTTTTTTATTTTTTTAAAAATTAATAATTTTTTTAACATACAATAATTATTATAATAATCCTAATTTTATATTAATTAGATTTAAATTTACATCATGAAATACAATAATCATTATAATATATATATTTTTTAAATAATAGTTTTTCCACACCAATTTTCACTATTTCAATTATTTAGTAAATAAAAAAGTACATACCATAATCCCCCAAATTCGAAATTCGAGTTTGTGAGCTTCAAAGAAAACACACCTTTACCGACATTTTTTTTTTTTTCACTTTGAATGTTGTAAAGATCCTTTTCATGAATGGGCAAGCCTGTCTTTGAGACTATCACTAACTCGGTGCGATTGTTGAGTAATATAACGTCTCCACCGTACATAATTTTACCTACAAAGAAGCGGCATTCATGTCTCTCAGACCCCACCCAATACAAATAACGTAAACCCGTGCCTTCAGTTTTTCTGTTCAGACAGACCTTCAGTAATTGCGTTAGATTACGAGTCCAGTAATAATTTCAGGATTTGAATGTAAATAGTGTGAACACTGGAAAGAGTGGTCAAGATGAAAGGATAACAAACAAATTTTGATACCCGTAATGTTATACGATATTTCATCTTCGAACCTTCTTATTAGTTCAAATCTCTGCTCATATGCGCGAACGTGACATCTAGTTTTTTGGAACATCTCTTTCATAATTATTGGAATAATTTCATAATTACCATGTTATTATTATTATTATATTGTTATTGGTACTCTTTAAATGCCACGCTTAGATTTGAACAATTTCATAATTATCATATTTATTATTATTATTTTTTGTTATCAAATTTAATATTATTAAAGTTTTAACATATATATGAAAATCCTCGGATGGTGTGCCAGGTGGTCAGAATGGGCACGTGGAGGAGCTAAGGGAGGGACCATTAATGGTGGCGCCTACTCCTAGCTGCGGCCAGTTATTAAGGCCTTCACCTCCATCAGTCATCGGTTATTGATGGAGCCCCTCACGCGTGAGCAAGGGATGGCTAGCCAGAGCACTAAGCTCTTGGCGTTAATGCTGGCAGCCATGGTTTATGTGAGTAGCAGTTTAATCGAACCTCCCAGAATGCATTTGTATTTGGCTCAGCAGAGCAAGAATTGTTGCGTAGAAGGCCTCGCCCTTCCTCTCATAATGCCTCAGGCAAGGGGCAGACCCCGCAGAGGCGCCGACTGGTACGCAGCGGATGCACGCAAGAAGCGGCACAAGATCTTTGCAAGGGCCTTGCGCTTGGCCAGGATAAAGCGCCGAGGCGGCGCTGCAACATCAAATTTGCCTCCTAGCACCTATGTAGAAGAGGACTTGTCTATAGAGCTACCACTGGACTCTCAGAGAGATGGTTGTTCGTTGTCCCGGATAATTGGGACCCTCTGACGAGCTTTGAACAGACAATACCAGCACCCAATTTGGGCGATTCTCGCACTCACACTAACGCTCCAAGTGCAGAATTCGAGGCCTGGCCAGTGGAGGAGGAGCTGCCGAAACGCACAGCTGAACCGCAGACACAGAGGACCACCCTAGGCCACAAGGAAATGGAGGCTGAGGATGAGATGTCGAAACTCACTGTCGACCTGCAGGGGCAGAGGCCGTCGCTGAGCCAAAAGGAAGCAGAGGCCGAAATGAAACCGCCACCTTCGCCACCATTCCTGCATCCAAAGCACTTGAATTTGATTTTCGAAGTGCGCAGCTTAGTGGATGATCAAACTGTCAAAGCTGTACGAGTCATCCAACGTTTAGAAATGCTCTATGCAACCTACTCCAAAGCCACGCCATGATGCCAATGTCCCACCTATGCGCAGCCCTTTATCATCCCTGTCAACAGCGACGACTTTGAGGGATAGGTTCTGCTATTTCCTATGGTCTTCTTTATCTTTTATGTTACTGTTTATCAGAGTTGTTGCTCTTTAGTTACTAGTTTAGTTAGTTCTAGCATAGACTTTCTTACACTGTTAAGGATAATGGACATACACCCTGGTTTCCTTCACGCAGGGTGGCGAAACATGAAGCCTTATTTTGCTTGTTGTTGTGGACAGGCCAACTGTCCTGGTTTCCTGTACAGGCATGACAACTGGCATATGCATGCCAAATGTATTTCTTTTGAAAGTTTAATATAACAGGTTCTGCCCCTGTTTTACTTAAAAACAAACATATATATGAAAATAAAATATATATATATATAAATATATAGTTTTAATAAAAAAAATTACAATTAACTGAAATATATAAATATTAAGAATCTCAAATTTATACTTAATTAAATATAAGTAATACTAATCAAAATTCATTTATAAATTTTTCTTTAAATAAAATATATAAATATGAAGAATCTCAATAAATTTATTTTTAATTAAATATAAGTAATACTAATCAAAATCCATTTATTATTTATTTTTAATTAAATATAAGTAATATTAATCAAAATCTATTTATAAATTTTCTCACTAAAATATATCTATTAATTTGTTAACTTTTCATTATTAATTTAAATTTATTATTATTATCCTAGATCTATCTTAACTCTTCATCTATCAAGTTATAATAAGGATCAAATTTTTTTAGGTGCAAACTTTTAATCTTTCATTAATTTTT
>JASDQU010883908.1:0-12894 GCA_032191745.1 Picea mariana | reverse complement strand
AAGCACCCTTGCACATGGGATGAGAGTCTTCCCTATGTCCAACATAGCTACAATCGAGCCCTGCATAGCTCAACCGACCACAACCCCTTTCAGGTGGGGTTGGGATTCCAACCATTGGGTCTGATAGATGTTTCACTTCCCCTTGCGGTCACCTCGACCGACTTATCTCTTGCTCCAACTGAAGCTGACAAAGCCACTCGGTTCATTGAACGGATCCAACACATCCGCTAACAAGTTCAGAATATCCTACAGAAGTCCAATGACAAGTACAAACAACGCCATGATCAACATCGGGTGCCACATAAGTTTCAGGTGGGCGACAAAGTTTGGTTGCACTTGTAGAAAGAATGCCTTACAGGACCCCATCGGAAGCTTCGCCCACTTCGTTATGGGTCATACACTATCACCAAGGCCGTGGGGGATAATGCTTTTAAGCTCAACATTCCTCCCTTCCTTGTCCTGCACCCAGTGTTCAACGTGGATCTCCTTCGCCCTTATTTCCCACCATTATTGGACACCTCAGAAGTAGTAGAACAACTGACACCAATAGAGCTCAACCCTGAATACATACAACAGACATCCAATGATCAGATTGTGGACACACAGATTAAGGGTACTCGACAACTAAGGATCCAACTTTATCGAGTCGTCAAAGTAAGGCAACTTCTGCACCAAGGCAAGTGGCTCACACGGGGCCAAATTCAACAGAAATTTCCTCATCTGATGGGGGAACTCAACGCAATGGAGACCATTGTTTCCCAAGGAGGGATGATTGATCCATATGGATATTGGTGGCCACCCACCTTTCCCAACTGGCTCAAAACAGTTTTCTGACAATTTCGACAATTTACTATTTTTACCAGTTTTAACTTCCGGGGCCATTTTGAAGGCCTGAATGAGGGTTTTTTTCGGGATAGATCTCCTTAATGCTAGCCAAAGGCATGATTGAACCCCTAAAATTAATCTCCTCAATGATACCTTTCCAACGGGCTATCACACGCCTAAAACGGAGATCGTATGCAAAAGTTACGACCTCGGGAAGTTGATGTACTAACTTATCCAAACGGGGCCCACATGACTTTTGGCGCTTCATCTCCTAGGATTAGGTTTTTGGATGTCTAGGGTTTTTGGCATTATTGTTTATTGTAAAAAGGCCTTCAGAGCCTCATTGGAATCTTCTTCTTGCGAATGTGCGCCACTGTCACATCTCCTCAGAGATAAACCGCCACCATTCCAACAAGCTTGTTTCCGCTGCATTTTACAGTTTCAACTTATTTCGTTATTGGATAGAAAACTAGTTTTACTGTATCTCTATTATTTTGTGTTAAGCACATGTTAATAATGTGTATTCATTTCGTTCTGCTCATAAAATTCGGATCAGAATATGTCCACCACCTGATTTTCACTATACTATGAAGGAATGGCAAAGAAGTGTGCATACTTGGTCAATCTATCCACCGCCACATAGATACAGTCCCTTCTCTGTACCTTCGAAAACCCTGTAATGAAGTCCATGGAAATGCTCTCCCACTTCTTCTCTGGAATAAGTAATGGTTGAAGCAAACCTGCAAGATGCGCGAGATCTGACTTGATCTGCTGACAAGTCATGCACTACCTCACATACCGTAGAACATCCTCCTTGAGACCCTTCGAAGAGAATCTCTCCCTCACCTTCATGTAGGTCTTCAGATATCTTGGGTGCCATGCCAGTGGTGCATCATGTACTTCTCTTAGAATATTATCCTTTAGTGTGGAATCAGGGACAAGATAAATCATATCCTTGTAGTAGATGATGTCATCCACTACCCTCTACCTGTCAGCCTGAGTAATGCCTTCCATCAACTCACAAGTGGATGTATTCTTGGAGTACTCCACCAAGAGAATGGACTTCCAGTCTGTTGAGATCTCTATCATGGAAAAAGTTGCAGATCTCCTGGAAAGGGCGTCAACAATTACGTTCTTCTTTCCCTTCATGTACTCAATGTTAAAATCATATGCATGTACCTTACTCACCCATTTTTGTTGCCTCTCATTCAAGTCCCTCTGCTCCAAGAAATATCTCAAACTGTTGTGGTCATTCCTAACCACAAAGCATCCTCCCACCAGGTACTGTCTAAACTTGGCCAATGCATACATGATGGCCAACATCTCTTTATCATAAATATGATAGAACTTCTCTGGTTCCCTCATCTTTCTGCTCTCAAAATCTATGGGGTGTCGACTCTGCATCAACCCTACTCCTATCCCCTCACCGGATGTATCACATTCCAGTACAAGTGGTTGTGAGAAGTTTAGAAGTGCTAACATTGGGAAAGTGATCATCACCTTCTTCATCCTATCAAATGTTACATGTGTGTCCTCTGACCATATGAACGCTCCCTTCTTAGTGAGATCCACCAATGGTGCACCCAATTGTGAAAATCCTTTCACAAAGCACATGTAATAGTTGCATATCCCGAAGAACCCCCGCAACTCTATAAGTGATTTGGGAGTGGGAAAATATAAGATTGTTTGGATCTTCTCTTGATGCACCTTTACTCCTTAGACACCAATTACCTGTCCCAGATAGAGAATTTTTGTCAGCCTAAACTCGCACTTTGCTTCCTTGGAATATAGTGACTGCTCTTCCATAATGTTGAGAATCTCATCCACATGCCTCAGATGCTTCTCCCAAGTTATGTTGTAGATCAATAGGTCTTCAAAGAACACCAATAAGAACTTCCTCCACTGCTTGTTGAAGATATGGTTCATACATCATTGGAAGGTAGTTGGTGTGTTAGTTAATCGAAAGGGCATGACTAGAAACTCATAGTGCTCATAGTGACATCTAAATGTTGTCTTATGGATTTCCTCCTCTCTAACCCTGATCTAATGGTACCTCGATCGAAGATCAATCTTTGAGAAGTATACCTCCCCATGCAACTCATCTATCAACTCATCAATCCTAGGTATCGTGTACCTGTCCTTTGTGGTCATTCCTAACCACAAAGCATCCTCCCACCAGGTACTGTCTAAACTTGTCCAATGCATACATGATGGCCAACATCTCTTTATCATAAATATGATAGAACTTCTCTGGTTCCCTCATCTTTCTGCTCTCAAAATCTATGGGGTGTCGATTCTGCATCAACCCTGCTCCTATCCCCTCACCGGATGTATCACATTCCAGTACAAGTGGCTGTGAGAAGTTTAGAAGTACTAACATTGGGAAAGTGATCATCACCTTCTTCATTCTATCAAATGCTACATGTGTCCTCTGACCATCTGAACGCTCCCTTCTTAGTGAGATCCACCAATGATGCACCCAATTGTGAAAATCCTTTCACAAAGCACATGTAATAGTTTCATATCCCGAAGAACCCCCCCAACTCTATAAGTGATTTGGGAGTGGAAAAATCTAAGATCGTTTGGATCTTCTCTTGATGCACCTTTACTCCTTATACACCAATTACCTGTCCCAGATAGAGAATTTTTGTCAACCCAAACTCACACTTTGCTTCCTTGGAAAATAGTGACTGCTCTTCCATAATGTTGAGAATCTCATCCACATGCCTCAGATGCTCCTCCCAAGTTATGTTGTAGATCAATAGGTCTTCAAAGAACACCAATAAGAACTTCCTCAACTACTTGTTGAAGATATGGTTCATACATCATTGGAAGGTATGTGTTAGTCAATCGAAAGGGCATGCCTAGAAACTCATAGTGCTCATAGTGACATCTAAATGTTGTCTTATGGATTTCCTCCTCTCTAACCCTGATCTAATGGTACCTCAATCGAATATCAATCTTTGAGAAGTATACCGCCCCATGCAACTCATCTATCAACTCATCAATCCTGGGTATCATGTACCTGTTCTTTATGGTCTTCTTGTTCAATGCCTTGTAGACGATGCACATCCTCATCGTGCCATCCTTCTTCACCAGTACCACTAAAGAAACGAAGGGACTAGAGCTAGGCCTGATGTGCCCCATCTCTAGCAACTCATGTATGGCCTTTTTTATCTCGTCCTCAAACTTCTTCAGATGCATGTATGGTGTGGTGATCATGGGATTTTCCCCTTCCTCTAACTCAATGACATGCTCAAATCCTTTGTTGGGTGGTCTCCCTATTGGTAATGGCCCAAACACTCTTCCATGCTTCCCAAGAAACGCATGGATCTCCACATGGTAGTGTTGGCGATCTTGTGATGGCTTCTGCACATTGATCAAGCACTCTGTTGCGCAAGCCACGTCCTCATGTCTAAAAATAGTGTCCATGCATTTATTTGACACGATCCTGGGAACCTCTGTTGACATACCTCTCAGAATGACTCTCTTCTCTTCTTTGTCCCTAAATTCCATCCTCATGTCCTAATAGTTCATGTGGATATCTCCTAGCAAATACAACCACAAGACACTTAACACCACATGAGTATCCTCCAAATTGACCACATAAAAGTCATCGATCAACGTACAGTTGCTCAATATCACATCCAATCTCCCGATCCTATGAGTACATGTCATGTTGTACCCATCTGCTACCACCACATTGAACCCCTCAAAGTCCTCTGTCGGATTACATCTCCTACTTACAAGTGTTGCATCAATGAAATTGTGGGTGGCTCCACCATCAATCAATGTTGTAACTCTCTGACCCTACAAAATGCCTTTGACCCTGAAGGTGTAGTATTTGGGGACTTTTGAAAGTGTGGCAATGGTCACTCTCTTGACCCCTTTCCGCAATGACTTCTCCTATGCAACCTCAAGATGAAGTGGCTCATCCTCGCCACTACCTTGTCCACTATCTTGTATGTGAGTTGCCTCATCCTCACCATTTTCTTCCTCTTCAAAAAGCACCTCTATATAATGTACTTTCACTTTTCCCATACATCGGCGACTCAGTTCCCATGACTCTTTGCAACTATAGAAAAGATTCTTCCTCCTCAACTCTCTTTGAGTCTCCTCATCTATCCTATCCTTCCATGTCCATGGCTTATGGGGAGGCTTTATCACCTGACCCTTATTTGGAATAAAGGGCTTCGTTGAAGCCTTCTTGGGAACTGTGTTTGTTGTGTCATGGGTTTTCATGATGGCATCATGTAATGTAGTTGGCCTAAAATCCTTCACCCAACCTCTCAAGGGCTTAACCAAACCCTCCATGAATAACATCACGAGTCTCTACTTAGACATATCAGTCACTATGACTTCCTTCCTCTAGAAATCTGTGACATAAGCCTATGGTGTACCTGTCTACCTTAACTGCACCAACTACTTGAAGTGGATCTTAGAATCCTTCTTATCGAACATGTCCATCAACCTCTGGGTGAATTCCTCATATGATGTGATGTTGGCATGGCTTTAACGTCACTAGCCCATGGTACCACCACTCACAAGCTTCTCCATCCAAGTGTAGGGTGGAAAACTTAATTTCCTCCACCTCTGTCATTGGGTTAAGCTGGAAATAAGTGTTCAACTTATGTACCATACTCGGGCTATGCACCCGTCAGATCCATCAAAAGATGAAACAATTAACTTCCCTAACTTGCGCGAAGATCAAAGTTCTATTGGCATTGTGTTTTCCTAAGCTTGTTCATCATCCCGAGGTTGCAATAGTCTTGTTAAGACATAGTTGTCTGGATATCCTCCTCTAACTCCTCATACTCCTTTAAGTAGGTAGTGACCTCGTCAACCATACCCTATTGTACCTGTGCTCTTGTAGGCTTCTGTTCAAGGAATGGTGGCAATAATGGCTTTGGTATATTCTTGCTTCTTGTCTATAAGATATTATGTACTGGAATGTGGGTATTGCTTCCTTTTACGTGAGTCCTACCTCCTCTGTGGCTGCCCTATACATGGTTCCTATTAGCACCCCTTGGTTTTGATTTTCCTAGTTTGTGGTAATGAATTGTGTACGAAGTTGTGTTAATTGATTCTGCCCATTGGTCATTTGTTTCTTCCCATTGGCTATGGACTCTAACAATTGTAAGTTCATGTCCTTAGGATGGTACCCCATGTTTCCCCCTTGTCCTGACTCTAATTGGTTTACTTCTACTTCTTCTTCCTCTGGTGACTTTGATCTTGGGATGGGTTTTCATCCATGCCCCGTATTCTAAGCATCAATGTAATCACAACCTAGCAAGATCACCAACTTTGATACCATTGTAATATCCCCAATAAATATTAGCTAGGGTATTAATGATTTGTTGTCCAATTTTATTGTTTCTGGTTGTATATTTATGGAAAATATTTTGCATACAATGTTTAATGTTGATTAGTAACTTTTAACAAACAATTTGCAGGTATACTAACCATGGGAATTTTGTCAAACATATTGCATATAAACGAAGTACACATGGAGTAGAAAAGACATCATGACATTTTATTATACAACAATAGTACAATAATTCTATTGGCTTCTATAGAAGCTTCAATACAACAATAAACATACAATAAACGATTCAAAAACCTGGGAATGATGCCACGACTCTCCTAGTAAATGATAATTCACTCTCCAGACAAGAATGACCCCCTCCTAGGAATGGATCAACCCTCCAATAAAGCTCTCAGTTCCTCCAAACACTCTCGACCCTACCAAGGATACCTCATGATTCCTCCTATCACACGGTCTGCCAAAGAGAGGCTCAAACCTCCTCCAAAATTTCCCCTAAGGACCCCTGAACCACCCGCTCTGCAAACATAAGGGATATGGCTCCCTCCAATAGTGTCATGGCCTCCTTAGATATCCATAGTACCTCCCTTCCTGCTAGAGAAACCCCTAAAGCCCTCGACGGATTTGTTGGGACTGTAATCAGGCCCTCTAACAACCCAAACAACCACTCCAAGCGCCCATGACCATCAATGAGACAGTTGTGGCTTGCATAAAGTGAAATTGGCCCTCAAAGGAGCCAAACGAACCTCCTTCAGCCACAGGCTTGCAAAAAACAAACATATTGACCTCCTCAAAAGGTTCCCCAGGTGCTCGAAGCAATTCGATACTCTATGTACTAAAAGTAACCTACAATAAGATGAATTTCCAATGGAAATCCTGGATGGATATCCCTTTGGTCTAGCTAGGGTGGATATTTCACCACCGAAACCAAACTAGCAATGGAAGGGTTTTTCCCAAAACCCCAATGAAAACCATGGCTACAAGAACACTCCAAATAAAATATCAAATCACATTCCCAAAGTGAAGCACTACCCTTCCTTTTATTCTTCCTCCGAACCTTCTATATCTTTCCCCTTTTTTGACCAAATCAAACATGACCCTTATTTCTCTTTTAATATATATATATATATATATATATATATATATATATATATATATATATATATATATATATATTTGTGTGTGTTAGTTTGTCTGTGACATTTGGGACTAATCAGTGGCTAAGAAACCGCGACTCAGGGGCATCTAAGCCGTCAAAATCACCACGGGATCGCACCCGGCCTGAGCCGCAACAACCCTTAACATGGCTGGATTTTTTATCCCCGCAGGTTTCGAACCGGTGACTTTAACATCACAGAGTGCCTTAACAACACACTCTTTCACCGACTGTCCTACACATCGGGGACTATTTGTCCTTTAATATTTACTTAAACATTAAAAATCATTTTGTAATGTTTAAGTAATTAATAATTAATATCACACTATGAACATAACATCTTCTAATCGAATGACACTAAATAAATCCCCACGACTCCCTTTTTTTACAACCTACGAGAGTCGTATAGGCTACTAAGTCATCCTCTATCACGATCAAGAGGAAATGGACATTACATCACATCCAAAGAAAAATAAATCATCCCATAAAAAAAAAGGGGGCTCCACCTAAAGAAAAATGAATCATATCGAAAGGAAATGAAGTCACACCTATAACGGGCGAAAATGATTCTTCTAGCCACATTCATAAAGTCTAACATGAATTCCCAATTTGATAGCTGGCGTAATGTCCATTCAAAATAGATCGTGTGGGATTCAAACTCGAAGTGGACAATAGTCAATGTGGAAAATGGTAGTTGAAGAAGCGGTTAGGTTAAGATGCTTATTTAAGGGAGGAAAAATCATAGATGTGGAGGGGTATTTTCTTTGAGAAAGTCATACGCTACTTTTTGAGTAACTTTCTCTAAGGAGGATGTTGCTTTACTTTGAATGATCTATACACATCACATGGCATTAAGGATGCTTTTTATGGATTCACCACTTATCATGAACAATTTGCTTTTCACCGTTAATGCAATCATATTTTCTTTATCCTTGATGTTCTTTGTTGCTTTGTTTTCTTATATGTATAGATGTGTTCAAAGAATGTCGTGCATAATAGTTAAAGACACAATCTTAATTTTGAATGTACACTTGTTTCCTTGATGATTCATTATATGCCCAGTTAATATACATTATTATCATGGAATGTGTTATGGATTTTGTAAGTGAATGCTTGGAATAATTAACACAACCTTTTTTATAATGCCAAGTATTCAGTAATGTTTATTTGAGATTGCGTATTTCATATTTCAAACTTTTTGAATGGTATCTTTTATTTAGTTTTTTTTTTTAATGTGTTCTTCTTATTATGATGTAGTCATTATCTGTTCTCTAGGAAATCTCCTTTTTATGGACTGTAGATAGTGAAAGCCTTATTTTCAATATTATTCAATGATATCTCGAGTTAAGCATGTTGTGTTATTTTCTTAACTTATTTTTAATGTCTTATTAAGATAGGATAAAGGTGCATATTTTAAGTTGAGATGATGATGTTTATTGTGTTTTCATAAACTTCGAAGTAATCTTGATTTGCAAGAAAATGTATTTTCATTTAAATCATTCTTATTCAATGAGGGATACCCCTTTAGGTACCGAATTGTTTCAGATTAGCTTAAAGTGGGGAGGCCTTCAAAGCCTCCATCGGGTGCCTTGGCATTGTTCCTTATCTAGGAATAGCCCAAGGAACAATAGACAAATGTGTGCCATAAGAAAAGTTTGTTATATATTATGCACTTGCTCCCATATTTCAACATTGTTACACATGCATATGCTTGATGAATGGTGACCCTAGATTTAAGCATCTATTATATGAATGAATAAGGTCTAGTTAAGGCCAAGTTGGGAAACTAATAAGATGTTCTTGTGCCTTTGATTAAATATTAAGTGGCCATTATATGAGTTTTAGTTTGGGATATTATTCCATATCCATGAGATAGTTAAAGTCAAGGCTAAGTGTTGTTGGTGTCATTTTTTTGCCTTTTGAACCACTTGCAATTAGTGTTAGTTCACAAAATTCATTTTTGAGTTAAAACCATTGAGCCAAGTGTATGCTAAAGGGATGGATTGTGTAGTATGTGATAATAAAATGAATTTCCATTAAGTCCTTTTTAGGCTTGTGAAAACTACTTATAAGACCTAGAGAATCATGTGAGTAGCTTGTAAGTATCTCAACCACATTGAGTCCTTTTCTTATGTAGTTAGATGATTGGTTATTTTTGTTCTGCAAACAATACAAGAACCTCTTCTTACTCCCTAGGCAACATGAGAATCTACTTGCATTAATGTCCCTCCCATAAAACTAACAACCCATCTTACATTGTTTATGTGGACTTTTTCATTCATATATTTCTAATATGTTAATAGGTGCATAACATGATCTTGATTGCATTGGGAAGTGAAGGTCATGAACTTGACATTGGTGTGTGTGTGTGTGTGTGTGTGTAGAGAGAGAGAGGTATGTATGTATGCATATTTTGTTACAATAATGAGGATATTGGGTTATATTAATAGAAAAAACATTGCGGCTTTACCTAAATGACATAGTACAAAATAAAGAGAAGTTTTTTTATTTTTTTGACTCCAGCCTCAACTAAGATGGGGTTGGATCATGTTTTTAGAGTTTCTCTCAATGTTTTTTTCTTTCTCTTGATGAGTAGTGTGTGTGTGTGTGGAGAGAGAGAGGTATGCATGTATGTATGTATATTTTGTTACAATAATGAGGATATTGGGTTGTATTAATAAAAAAACGTTGTGGCTTTACCTAAATTACATAGTACAAAATAGAGAAGAAGGTTTTTTTTATTTTTTTGACTCCATCCCCAACTAGGATGGGGTTGGAGCATGTTTTTCGACCTTCTCTCAATGTTTTTTTCCTTCTCTTGATTAGTAGTGTAGGTCCTTACAAATTGATTACAAATAAATTAACATAAACAATACATTTAAATTATCTAGTTTGGCATTTTCCCCTTGTTCGAGATTTGGTCTTGTAGTAAGAAGTGGGATAGCAATTATTTTTAGCTTTCTTTTTGTAACCTAGAGTCTATTTCTCAAGATTTTTCGGAGGCGTGTTGTTTGGAGTGTGAGTTGGAAAAATCATTGTTTCTTCACCCACTAAAATCTTCTCGATTGTTTTAGAGGCCTTGCTTCTAGAGAAATTTTACTTCGACGATCCATTGATACCTTGTGGTGTTTCAGATCTAATCGTCTCCATATGTTTCCTTGTGGAGTTAGAATTCTTAATGGATTAGATCGAGAGAAGTTGTTTCATATGGGGGGGAGGGGCATTTTCTTCGAGAAAGTCATACAATGTTTTCCAAATAACTCACTTTGACGAGGATGTTATTTTAGTTTGAAGGATTTATGCACAATGCATGACATTAAGAAGACTTATTATGGATTCACCACTTATCTTGAACAATCTGTTTTTCTCTGTTCAATTTTAATGCAATCATATTTTCTGGAAATATTAAGATCAAGGTTGACAATATAGATAAGAAGAAACAAAAAGAATATGCTCTTGCTCATGCTTCTACTTCCTCAAGTGCTCAAGATGTCAATATAGAGGAAATGATGAAGCAATGGAAATTTATGCATTGGAGTTTTGAATGGAATTCCATTAGTCATTGACCAAGGTGCTTGAATTATTTATGAAAGGGCCACATGAGAGACTAATTAAATAAATACCAATGTGGATAAAAATGTTAATGGTAGAATGGAGTATGTTTCAAAGCTCCACTGAGATGGAAGTGTAATTCCTACATGGGGTCAGTATAACAACAAGAGGACCTAATGCGATCTGGATTATTTTCGGAACGAAATGAAAGCAGAGATATTACAATGTAATACACATAAAAATTTCCAGAAACAAAGACATACAACAATACATGATTTCTATTAATGAAAGAAATGTACAGAGACTGTAAAAATACAGAGTGCAAGACTCGATAGAATGGTGGCAACTTTATCTCTAAGAAGAGATGTGACAGCTATGCTAATTCGCCAGAAGATGTACAATGAGGCTTTGAAGGCCTTTTATGATAAACACGACTGCCAAAACCAAACAAAAACCTAACCCTAGGAAATGAAGCGCCAAAAGTCATCTGGGCCTTGTTGGGGTAAGTTAGTACATTAACTTCCCAGGGTCATAACTTTTGCATACGATCTCCGTTTTAGGCGCGTGATCCCATTGGAAAGGTCTTTTTGAGAACTACACATTATGTTGTCAAACTTTGACTCAGTCTACAGTTTGACTGTGGCAAGCCAAGAATACACTGTTTAGAGCCCCAAAACGACCCTGCAAGCACAAAAAGATGTATTGTCATGAAAACTTCCAAAATAAGGCAGTTGGAATAGGTGGGCAACCATCAATATCCACCCGAATTCTATGTAGGGCTTCAGCACAACCCCGTAAGTGAAGAACCCACAATTACAAAGTGTTATAACCCTAAATTACACCACACATGCTTACCTGGCATCAGGCCAACTCATATCCCTTCCTTGCCAAAGCCATACTGAATAAACTCTTGAAAATCCTCTTAAATCAAGTGACACACGCCCTAACTCACTACTGCACGCGTTGGAATGATGGCATGCCTTCTACTGCACGCGTTGGAACGCTGGCTGGCCTACTACAGCCCGCGTTTACCTAACAAAGCACAAAAACAGGAAAGTTGCCGACGGGACAAAAAGCTATGGGTCAGTTAACTGAAACTCCCAGCCATGCATGGCCGAGAGTTCGTCCAAAACCCTAGCTCCTTCTAGCCTATAAAAGGAGGGGTAGGGGTACTATTTGGAGGGGGAAAAAAGATAGCAAAGAAACTCTGCCCAATTGTCGAATCCATTTGTCCCAACCCTTTAGCCTTTTCTCAAGCTTAAGGAGAATTCAAGAAAAGCAGTTGGAGGACAAAGAAGAGGAGGAGCCCAGGATCAGGATCGAGGAACGGTGGCCGGTCTCTATCATTATTGTAAGTTGATTCATCTTGAGATTAATAAAATAATACTTTTCCCATCCCAATGCATGAGTGATATATATTATATTTGATTTATGCTTAATCTCTAACCCTTAGGTAGAAAAATAGCATGCATGCGTAGTGTTTTGTCTTGATTGCAGGATTGTCTTTGGAAGGAGTAGCGAAAGCAAGTGGATAAAGCGCAATGGAGCATCTACATCAAACATCGATAGAAAAAGGTTAGTAGGTCTTTTCCATGCTTGTGTGTGAAAAAGGGGTTTGAGTATTGGGGTGATAAGTTAAAATTGTTTTCTTTAAGGTCATGATCTGCGTACAAGTTCAGCCCTAGCTTGTTAGTCCGTAGGGTATTATTTCCCAACAACAGAATTGACGACTCCACTGGGGATATTTACTCTTAGGGTTTCCGGATTTAAGAGAGGTTTTTGGGTAGTTCAAAGAAGTAGATTTTCTGTTTCTTTGTTTGTTTGTTTTCTGTCAGGTCAGAGCTAGCAGGGAACCTGGTTCTTAATACCAGTTTTTCCTTGACTATTGCATGAGATTGATTATCGGGACACACAGAGGTACACGCAGCCTGTAGAAGGCCTGCACGCGTGTAACCCGCGCCCTAACCTTTTACAACCCGTGTTTGAACACTTGTTGCAGAGGTTTCAGTAGCGTGTAGGTCTCAGAGAGCTTAAGAGG